>JAMYWD010001179.1:0-28000 GCA_028583415.1 Protea cynaroides
CGATCATATGTTGAATTTTTGATGAAATTTTTATATTGAAATTGATCCGATTGTGAAAATTGAATGAAATTGATCCGATTGTGCAAATTGAAATTGATCCGATTATATGGAATTGTGATGAAATTGAAATTTGATCTGATCATATGTGGAATTTTGATCAAATTAAAATTGATCCGATCGTATGGAATTTTGATGAAATTGATCCCATCGATCATATATGCAATTATGTCGAAATTGAATTGATCCCATTGATTATGTGAATTTTCACATGATTAAATCTTGGCCATTGATCTTAAAATTTGATGTGATTAAAATGTAGCCATTGATTTAGAGTTTCTAATATGATTAATTTTGAGCCATTGAAAGAATGATTTTTATTTGGATCATGAGAGAATATTAATTGTGAGCCATTGGATGTTTAATTTTGATTTGGATCTTATAATGAAATGAATCTAGCTATTGATCATGAGTGATAAAAAATATAGGCCATTAGATCTTGATCATGAGTATTTTATTTGAATATGAACCATTGGATTGACATCATTGAGTGATAAAAATGAATCTGGACCATCGGATTGTCTTGATGATTGATGTAAATGAATATGAAGCGTTGGATCTTGATTATGAATGATTTAGAGGAATTTGAATGGATAGATTATCATTTAGAGTGATATGAGCCATTGGATCTTTATTGTGAGTCATTTTGAGTGATCTAAGCGATTGGATTACCATCTTGAGTGATTTGAATCGTTGGATTACCTTTTTAAGTGATTTAATTGAATTTGAATGATTGAATTGACCTCATGAATGTTTTAAGTGAATCTAAACCATCGATCAAATATGATCTTGTTCACATTGATGATGATTAATTACATCAAATTTGAGTAGTTAATCAAATATGATATTGGTCACATTATTTGTCACACCCCAATTCTGATCCAACCAGAATGGTGTGAGTGAACCGTCATTGAACCAACGGTTCACACCAAGATCTCGAATAGACCGTGTCCTCTCATACAAACCATTGCACATAACCACAATCAGAATATAAATACAGCGGAAGTCTTTAAATAGAATGAACTGAGTATCTATTGATAATTTAAATAAAATATCTCATTATTCAAATCCAATCATAAAATATAATAGCATTACATCTCTTTAAAAGTCAACCAAAAATAACTGAAATAAATAAATGAAATCAATCACAGGTACACGCAGAAAGGGCACTCGCATGAAGCGTCATGCTCGTCCTCTTCTGCCTGTATACCCAGAGCAGCAACATCACCATACGCCGGAGCGTTCATATAGTCATCCATCGTATAACCTGCATCAACATCTAAAAACATGTATATATACAAAGGGTGAGCTCATAACTTAGCTCAGTAAGACAATCAGACAGTTTCACAATATTATGCATGAGTAACAATCATTTTATGCTGTGGTCTAGTTTAAGTTTACAATGTGCTATAGAAAGGTTTGGTGGCCTCCACACCTCTATACACGAGTGTGTGGCACCTCATGGATCACACCCCCATTGGCCCACATGTACCCATCATGGAATAGAGATAGAGCTAAGATATCTCCGTACCTCCCCTGATGCTCTACCCATACCAGTACCTAAGCCCTTATTGGTCAGGGCTCGCAAACTGGACTCGTAACTAACCAATCCTATATGTCATCAATGTATGCTCTATCCCAGCACAGCCGTCTACGGCATAGAGATAGAGCTAAGACATTCCCACACCTCCCCTGATGCCCTATCCGCAACTAACCCACTAGGATAGATACATAACGCAGGTAGACCCTATCACAACATAACTCCCTACGGTATAGAGATAGAGCTAAAGCATTGTGGACAAGCTAGCGTCGACCTCGGAGACCACAGTGCCACATAACCATGGTCATACCAGCATCAACATCGGAGACCACCGTACCACGACCTTCCCCTGATGCCCCACCCGTACCAAGTATGTTAAGATAGAATACTACAAAAAGTGCTAGTGTGAGGAGCGATCCCAGGCCCATGCCCCACTCCACACACTAACGAAAACAATCACATGCCTAACAATCACATCATATCAATGCATGAACAATAATAATAACTGAAAGTAAAGGATGGCATGTGAATATGCACAAACAACACATAATATATATTCAGGTTATTAACAACGATTTACTGTCCATTAATTATTAGGTTTAGGTCAGATTCCCTTACCTGACGCTCGTTTGTTAGCTTGCTCCACGTCGCAAGATCCAAACGGGAAGTCACAAAGTCCTACAATATTATTAGGGTTTCATTAGAATAGTTTTCTTAAGGTTTCACGTTGGTCGGAAACCAACACAGTCCAAAACCAGCCCCTCAGAGCTGACCGGTCGCAACATACCGGTTGCAGCTCTGTGAGAAAACTAGCAACCGGTATGGTCGACTGGTATGTCTCCGGAAGACCATACACTTGGTTTTTTCGACTGCCATCGATCGATTTCCTTGGATTTTCAGGATTTCTCCTATCCATTCTAAGTCTAA
Source organism: Protea cynaroides (assembly GCA_028583415.1). Taxonomy (NCBI): domain Eukaryota; kingdom Viridiplantae; phylum Streptophyta; class Magnoliopsida; order Proteales; family Proteaceae; genus Protea; species Protea cynaroides. Next base: position 2,525 of record JAMYWD010001179.1, read on the forward strand.
TCTTTGAGTTAGAGTTATCCCCAACTCATTCAAGTCTTATTTCGATGAATATCATCTCGGAACTCGAATCTAGGGTTTGACAAAAACTTAGGGTTTTAAGGTCCAGTTAGGGTTTTAGATCAATACCTACTTTGCATGGTATTGATCCACCCCTATAACTATCATAGGGTAAGAAGATTGATTAAAACACTTACCGTTGACTGGCGTAACGTGAGCGTCGTCGAACAGTAATGGCGGCACCTTCTTCTTCTTCCTAGCTTCCTCTCCTTTCCAACCTCCTTCTCCTCTCTAGGGTTTGAGAGAGACAATGGAAAGGATTTAAGGAGGTTTAAGGGTGTATTTATAGGCTAATATTAGGGTTTAGTAACCCTATTAAGATTTGGAAGGTTCAGGCATTAGGGTTTAGGAAAATGGGACCCACAGAGATCCAATTTTGGATCTCCGCACTCAGCTGCACAGACCTGACCGATCGACCGGTACCAAGACCGGTACCATCGACCGGTCAACATAAAATGATGATTATTTGATCGTCTTTGATCCGATTTCGTACTTGTTTGTCATCCGCTCGTCCCGTCTGGCCCGGTGATGATCGGAAGACCTGCTACGACATAAAACCAAGGTTTAGAGCGGGTTTACGGAGTGCGGGTCTTACAACTCCCCCACCCTTAAAAGAAATTTCGTTCCCGAAATTTGCATGTAGGTTTCACAACTCCCCCACCCTTAAAAGAAATTTCGGCCTCAAAATTTAAACGTACCTTGATCGTCGAAAAGGTTAGGGTACTCCTTTCTCATCGCGCTCTCCTCTTCCCAAGTAATTTCTTTGACATTTTGGCTTCTCCAATACACCTTCACATAATGGATATCCTTGGTTCAAAGTTGCTGTACCTTTCGGCTTGAGAGCATCACAGGCATCACTTCAAATGTTAAGTCTTCAGTCAAGTCTGGGGGGTCTACTGTCAAGATGTGCGATGGGTCTCTGACATACTTCTTCAACAATGATACATGGAACACATCATGGACACTTGACATAGATGGTGGTAGAGCCAATTGATATGCTACGTTACCACGTCTAGCCAATATCTCGTATGGTCCCACATACCTGGGGCATAGCTTCCCCTTCTTACCAAACCCTTTCAGACCTCATCTTTACTCTTTCTTTGATCTGATCAATCACTCGACAAGTTTCTTCAACAAACTCCGGTCCTACAATTCTTCTTTCTCCCACCTCGTTCCATAACAGAGGTGTACGACACTTCTTCCCATAGAGTGCTTCATATGGGTGTAAGCACCCCATTTTTGCCATCCCAACTAAACAAAGTCCTGCTGGTGTGTGGACAACAAAAGGAAGAAAGGTGATCGAAAGTTTGGATTCTTGACTGTGAATTTGAGGAAGTTTTCAATGGGTCCACAGCAAGGTCATGGGTTATAATTTTGCATGGATGCGTAGGTCATAGAATTATCTTCGAAACGAGACCAGAATTGCTCAATTTCGATATCAAATGAGGAAGATATGACCATTTTAGTCAGATGATACATATGAGGGAGGTTTATGAAATTATTATAAATAATCCTAGGGGCCTTCATGCAAATTATCCTAAGTTGGATTGTTTGAATTTCAAATCATCATATCTTGATCATCCGACATCGGATTCAGATGATTCCAAGACCATTATTCCTCATTCATGATGTTCTACAAAGTGGACGTAAAAAATCCCAGGTAGAAGTCACCAGTGGGTCCCATGCAAGCTTGCATGCAAAATTATCGTTAGAACTTCAAAGCTTCATATCTTTTCCGTTCTACGTCGGATTCAGATGATTCCAAGGTCATTGTTCTTCATTTGTGATGTCCTACAAAGTGGACGTAAAAAATCCCGGGTAGAAGTCACCAGTGGGTCCCATGCAAGTTTGCATGCAAAATTATCGTTAGAACTTCAAAGCTTCATATCTTTTCCGTTCTACGTCGGATTCAGATGATTCCAAGGCCATTGTTCTTCATTTGTGATGTCCTACAAAGTGGACGTGAAAAATCTCAGGTAAAAGTCTCTGGAGGGTCCCATGCAAAATTACATGTGGAAATGGTCATTTTATATTCAAAACTTCATATTTTGATCATCCCATATCCAAATCAGGTGATTCTTGTCTCATTATGTTCCATTTTTAGTGCTTTACAAAGTGGACGTAAAATATTTTCGGTAGAAGCTTCCAAAGGATCTCATGCAGAATGGTCAGTCAAATTATTGATAATTGGTCCGCTTAAACTTCAAAAATTCATAAGTTAACCATTTTACTTCCAAATGAGGTGATTCCAGTTTCTATATTCCTCATTTTTAATGTTCTACGAAATGAACGCAAAAAATTTGGAATAGAGGCCATCGAAAAATTCCATGCGGGATGACAGCGGAAATGACCCATGAAATGATAAAGAGAAAATCCAATTAATTCCAATCAATCCAGTCAACTCAATTCAAGCCAGTTCTGGTCCAATTCAGCTCAACCCAAGCCAGTCTTGACCCAATCCAATCAATCCTTGTCAATCCGGACCAATTCATGTTGGTACATATGTATGTATTTCATTTATATATTATTATATAATGTATAATATATTATAATATATCATATAATATATACATATATCTTATATGTATACTATATTATATATATTAATATATTAATACATTATATAGTTATATATATGTATTACATATAAAAAAAAAAGGCAAATAAGATCCGAATAAAAAAGGGAGTAGGTAGAGATTGCCGAAGATGGAAAAATAAATAAAAAAAAAATAAAAGAAAAGGAGGACCGAAAGAAGAAGGAGAGAGAGAGATCGGTGGAAGAATAAAAATAAATAAAAAAAACAGAAAAGGAGAGAAGAGGAGAGAAGAAGGAGAGAGAGAGATCGGTGGAAGAATAAAAAAGGAGGAAAAAAACAGAAAGGGAGAGAAGAGGAGAGAAGATGGGAGAGAGAGAGATCGGTAGGAAAAATAAAATAAGAAAAAAAACAGAAAAGGAAGGAAAGAAGATCGAGAAGAGGGGGAGATCCAAGAGGGCGGTAAAAAAAAAAAAAAAAAAAAAAAAAGAAAGGGGAACCGAGAGAGAAGGGGGAAGAGGAGAAGAAAAAAAAAAGAATAAAATAAGAAGGGGAAACCGAAAAGAGAAGGAAGAGAGAGAGGGGAACGTGGGTGAGAGAGAGAAACGTGAGTGAGAGAGAGAAAACGTGAAAGAGGGAGAAAGAAAGAAAGAGAAAAGAGAAAAGAAAGAAAGGAGAAGAAGAAAAGAGAGAAAGAGAAGAGAGAAAGAAGCAGAAGAAAGGAGAAGGAGGATTCACATTCAAAGGGGGTTGATACAACCTACAATCACCCTTCATCAATGGTTTCACTCAATTTGAGCCCAAGGTTAGTACTCTAAACAAATTTAGAGGTCGTTATAATGCCCGAATGCCAATTTTGCTTGAAAAAGGCTAATTTTCATGAAATCTCAATCATGAATGCTCTATTACATGCTTGTTAATGTTAGGATGCCTATGTCTAACATTTTTCATGAATGATAATTTGTCTAAGCTATTCAATGATGAATTTTTGATTGATATACAATGATGTTTGATGTTTTTTGTAAATTTCATAAAGTGATTTTCTGATCTGAAAATTCCAGATTTAGGGTTCAAACTTAGGACGTACATCATATGTATTTTTTCTAAGATTTTGAAGCCCAAAATTTTATGGGAGTCTCTCTGATATGATAGAAGACTACCCTAAAAATTTCGTTCCATTTGGAATTGGGGAAATATATCAAAACATTTGTCTTTGACATTGCTATTTTTCTCGGATGTAATGCAATCCTCCATCGGAAAGTCTCTAGACAAAGGCCTTATGGCCATAGTCAGAAAATCCACTTAACATGAACTTTTTAGACATGAAAGTATTCTAAAAAATGGCACTGGTTTCATATTTTTTCCATTTTTCGTTGAATTGATATCAATTTTTAAGTGCATAGTGCTTTGATTCAGATCTGTCATGATGTGCTGATTTGCATGATTGAAAAGAGTCATTTTTCACAAAGAAAATATACTGTTTTAACTTGTTTTTCTTAATGAAATTTTAGATCAGACAGTTATCTACATAGATATATGTCTGTATTTAATTTTCATTAAGAATAGAATTTTATTTGGAATTTATGGTGCAACTGGTCAAAAATCTGGAACAGACCTGACCAGTGTATTTGCCTGTACTTGGGGAATATTTTCGACCTGCCTATGGTATCTTTTAGGATTAGTTTCCTTGAGACAAAATGTTGGCCTCTGAGTCTTCTTTCCAGGGATATCTTTTAAGAATTTTTTGAGTAAGTACAGTGCCTTATGTGCCCATTTTGGTCCAGCCTCACAAAGCTGTCATCTTGCTGCGTGTTCCATCATGTTTTGATTGATTCTCATATGCTTTGGTTGTTTCTCACATTCCATATTTGATGTTATATTTGTTCACATGCTATGTTCGGATGCTCGTATGCATACACTACCATAATTGGAATGGTCACACTGCCATAATTGGAATGGTCACACTGCCATAATTGGAATGATCACACTGCCATAATTGGAATAATCACATTGCCATGATTGGAATGCTACACATGCTTATTGCCATATTTGTCTGCTACACTTGCTCACATGCTATATTGGATGATTACTGCCATGTTTGGATGCACACTTACCATGTTTGTATTGATTCACATGCTCACTTGCCATTTTTAACTGATGTGTTGCTAAATTTGAATATATTTCCAACATGCTATATTTGGATGCTTACACTGCTATATTTAAGCTCACATTGCTTGATTAGATTGTTTACATTGTACAACAACTAGGCCAAGATACACCCTAAGATGGAAAGAATTGAACAATTAGGGTAGTGAAACCCTAAAAATGGAAAGAATAATTAGGGCAAAATAAACCCTAGAACAAAGAGAATAATTAGGGTATGAAACCCTAAAAAATGAAAATCACAATGAAAAGGGATAGGCAACCGTAGAAACCTAAAAATGGAAACAATAAAAATGGTAGGAATTTAGGTCTCATCCCTAGATCCTATTGACAAAAATAGAAAGAATTCGGTACACATCCCAAATAAAAATGGTAGGAATTTAGGTCTCATCCCTAGATCCTATTGACAAAAATAGAAATAATTTGGTACACATCCCAAATAAAAATGGTAGGAATTTAGGTCTCATCCCTAGATCCTATTAATAAAAATGAAAATAATTTGGTACACATCCCAAATAAAAATGGTAGGAATTTAGGTCTCATCCCTAGATCCTATTGACAAAATTGGAAGGAATTTAGTACACATTCCAAATCCGACTTTCACAAATTTCGAACTACGTCGTACCTGATTTCTAGGGCAAACCCTAGAATACGTAGGCAATTTGGAAATCCCAAATATGGTACAAAGCCACCCATCAACCATACATCCAGCATAAACTTCAACTTGAACAAAAAAAATCTAATTGAAGCACATGCATAAATCACTTCCATAATCTTTAATCACACAACCCATTTTCGAACTACGTTTTTGGACTTGATTTCCAGGATTGGAATACGTAGGCAGTTTGAGATGTCTTACACATCTCAGATTCAGTCCAAGACCGAACCATCTTTGGTTTGGTTCATTGTATGATATTGTACATTACGTTTTCTTGTTTATTTACTTTAAAACATGATTGGCTGAATCCTAGGTTAGAATAACTTAGCAACTTGGTTTAGGACATCCCCCATTGAACCCTAGTCATCCAGTTGACCAAGCACAGTCAAAATTAGAATTTAAGGAAAGTTTAGGAGGCCGATATTGATCGGGCGGTTTGGGTGCCTAACACCTTCCCATAACCGTACCCTGAATACTTACCCGATCTCTTGCAGACCAAAGAACCGATACATTGGGTCACGAGTCAATAGAAGTTTTACCTTAGGGTGAGGCTACATTTTTAAAGGTCCTAGACCTTAATCTAGGTGGCGACTCCAACAGAACAAATCGATCTTCATCGATACAGGATACACATTTCCATCCCGAGGAGGAGGATCACGTCGATTTTCCATTGTCCTCACAGTGGCGACTCCGCTGGGGAGTAATATTCAGACTCCTAGGATACTTTCCTTATATTGATTTGCTTGACATTTGATGCTAGATCTACGGTACTATATTTATTGTTTGTACATATTGCTTTGGGGGGAATGGGTTCAGTCACACTTTCGTGCGAGTAGCCGAACCGGGTCCCATGCATGTGGGGCAGCCCGCTAGGCGAAACACACAGCCTTGGCCTGTACTTTGTGAGACCACGACCGGTGAGCAGCCTCTAACGAGCGTTTCTTGGGTCCGCCTGGGAATGCGTTATGCTACTCCATGTCGCTTGGATCCTTGCAACATAGTATATAAAGGGAATGGGGGCCCATTATTCATCGAGCATTCGGTGATAGGTTACCCCGTCCTTGTCAAGGTGGCCTTTTCTGTCCTAACCCAGTTTGAGCCATATGTATGTTATTTTTGGTCCATCTTTGAACCAACATGGTAAAATCTACTCGATCATAATATTTACATCCGAGACGTTGAAGTTCTGCCCGTTTTTGTCCTTGAATTGTCAACATGTTTGGATCCACACTTGAGTATTCTTGTCTCTCACTTGTTGGGAGCGTGAGGGTTACGTATACCCGCATACACATTAGTGTGGGCGGTCTATACACGCCCTCCATCGTACAAAGCTCATTGTGTTGACCGTTCAATATTGATACATCAATCTAAAAAATGATCAGAAAATCTTCGTCACGGTATAGATACTACGATCAAGTAGAAATTTACCAGTTTTTTCAATCATGAACCGCTTTTGTCATCCATCATGAAAACTACAAATAAGCACATCCGTTTCAATTTCTTGAAATTTGATGAACCACATGGTCGAACCTTGGTGCTACAATGATCCATTCGGAATCTTGAGGCCCCAAGACCAATCATGGGGTTATTCAAATACAAATAAATTGTTACAGATGATGTCTAATGGTCGGTTTTCATGAAGGAGCTAACTTTGTTTGGTCGAGTCAGCTTGTATGTGTATGTGCATCCTTCTCGTGTCCAGTCACTTCTGAGTCTTAACCTTCGTGCATTATTTATATAAAAATAAAATTAAAAAAAAAACAAAAAAAAAACAAAAAAAAAAAAAGAAAGAAAGGTTGAACTAGGGAGGATATGATTGTCTAGACTTAAGAGAACACCTGAGTGAGTAGACAAAACATCCACTCTTATTACTTCCACTCATAAGAATGTCTCATCATCACTGGTTAATGTCTCGGTTCATGGTCATAAGGAGGACTTTCGTACCTCGAAATGTTGGAATGGTTGGAAGACATTATATTGAGAGCCCAAATATTGCAGAGCAGAATTGAAATTCCAAGATCGGAGTTAAGGAATCCAAGAGATTAGAAAGCTAAATCATAGATTCTGAGAGATTATATGTTTCTTTCCCATACTAGCATACCTGCCAAATTTAAATGGAAAAAATTGAGATTGGAAATCATTTCATTCACCCTTGGCGACTGAGCCACTTTGACCGACGGAGGGCTGACTCCCAAATTACTTTCATCACCCAAGATGACCCAAACTCGAAGGAGTAGCCCTTGAACCTTCAAGAATGTCCGACCCACCTCCCAAAATCCAGGATGAAAAGGAAGACCATGTGGTCAATTATATCCCAAAATTAAGGTAGCCTGGAAATGAACTTCATGTACACCCTAAACTGGGGTACAACCAAAATGTCAGTGTACCCTAAATTGGAGCACAACAAAAATATCAGTGCACCCTAAACTGGGGCATAATTAAAATGTTAATGGATTCAAAGTGGGGCAAACCAAAAAGGCGAAGGACCAACAGGGGTATAGGTCAGAGTTTCGTGACATCAAAACTGGGGCATAAGATTGGGATACATCAAACCAAATTGAGGCATTGGCCAGGTGAATGTCAAACCCGAATTGGGGCATAAATCAAAATGGTAATAGACCCAAGAGGGTTTTATCTCAAGATGGAAAGGATCAAACACATGTCGATAGATAGGCGTAATGAGCCTTACTAGCGAAAGTCTGACGGAGATTCGGTCCTACAACCAATCATAAGGTTGGCGTCAATGATGTCGTATCCAATTGGGGTAACTCGGTGAATTACTTGTCTAAACTGGCTACCATTGGTATCTGATAGGTCATCTATGTTTGGGCTTAAGTTCGATGTGTCTGTAGATGGTCTAGTCCAAAATGCTCTGAAAAAATGAGCAATAATTATCTCATTTGAGACATCAACAACAGTGCTTTACTACTTCCAATCAATTCCTTGCCAGTTTTATATTTCTTCCTCTTCCATGTCCGTTGCTAATTCTAACTCTGATGACGATTGAGATGAAGGGCCACAACCTAAACTTCTACTCCATCGGCCTTTAGAGAAATGAAAGCTCAACACACACGTGAAAGTTATAGATGATTAAGTTGAAGTCATGCAAGCATTCTCAAAGATACAAGTTGGTACATCAAAATGTCATCCCATTTGGTCAATTTACATAAAGAATTTTTTTATGGGATATTTCTACAGATAAGGACCATTCAAATGATTAAGTCTTCTACAAGTACATGACATCTACAGACATGAAGTGTGTTACAAATCAACCTCAAAGTCAAAGATGAGCTCAGAAAAAAAAAAAAAGAGAAAAAAGGAAGAAAAAAAATGAAAAAAATGAAAAAAAAAAGAAAAAAAGAAAAAAAGAAAAAAAGAAAGAGCTATACAAAATAATGAGGTTGGTTAGCATACTACATTGGAACAATGATGGTGGAGAAGTTCAACTATGGTGCATAGACATGGAGCAACTACTTTGAAACACTAATGATGAGTGAGTTTGATTACAAGGCATGTACATGGGGCAACTCCTTTGGAGTCCTACTGATGGACGAGTTCAGTTATAGAGCAATAAGACAATTGGTACTCGTACAATGACATATAGACACCATTTCTTAGAACCTGATTGGAGACCTGATCGTTTGTTGTGATTCACGTTGTGTGTTGAGCTGGATTTTTGATATTGGTCACTACATCCCGCCCATACAGGGGGTGGTCTCATCACTTTGTTGTCATCAGAGGATTTTTATTTTCGGCTAAAGACTCTCTCTCCCGTCCATCAATCCGACGGTCTTCCACAGAGTCTACATTACATGCCCTTACTTCAAATGTCACAAAATTTTATGGTATCGTTTCTTGTGAACATGTCGTCTTGTTATGCATAAATATTGTTTAATAAATCTGACGGGAATATCTATCTGTCGTTCATCATTTCGACGGCATCCAAAAATTCCATAGTCCTTTTTTGCTAGCCGATAAAATGGCATCGCCTAGTGGAGATCAAGCCATTTTACATAAACAACCAAACACTCTCCCAATGGCAGACCCATTGGACAGTTTCTTATCCGTCCATCCGGACCTTCATCGTCATACTTGTATACGGACTTAAAGGATTTGGGCCCAAACATGGTTACAACCGATTCAAGACCTCGAGCATAGCTTGTTGAAATTTGTTTTTTATCTGAATGATACCGAGAGGAGAAAGCATTCTTTGACGTTTTTTCTAAAGATTAGTGTAGGGTTGCATCTTCTTAAGGTTATTTCTAGTGATGACTCAAAAGTCGTCTGCCTATCAATATGTCCAGACTTGAACTTAGACACTGGGGCAAAATCACCCATTTATCCAAACATCATGAGTTTAGTTGAGCCCCCTGTTTGAAACTCTAGCTGAGTTCATTTGCATGTAAGAGAAAGATGACTCATACAAAATTGAGTCATTGTCATCATTGCCCCTCATTAAAAAGACCTAATTGCCCTTTGATCAAAGTGAAACCCATATAAATTTGGCAGGAATGCAGAACATATCAAAATTGCCTTTTAAAGAAAAGAAACATGTTTCTCTCGGTCTAGATTAAGGCAAGTCAAGGAAAGTCAATCAAATCGTGATCTCTAGTTCCTCTTGGATTCCGAGCAATGTTAGTGGACAAAGTGCAGATGCTGAGCCCATTGTGGCTACCTCAATATTTATGGAAAGTTCAACCCATTTTGGGAATGAAGAAAAATAAAGAAAGAAATTGAAAAGAACAAGAAAAAGAAAAAAGAAAAATGAAAGTACAGAGAAGAAAGAATACTGAATGAAAGCAGAATTAGAATGGAAAAGAGAACAAGATGCAAGCAAAGAGAAGAAAGAAAGAAAGATCATGGAAAGAGAGAAAAAGAACCAGCCCGAACTACGCGGAACCTGATTCTGGAGGGACGGAAATCCCAAAGGATACGTAGGCAATTTGGGACACCCCAAATTCGGTCCAAAGGCTACACATCCAAAGGCTACACAGCCAAAGGCTATACATTCAGAGGTTACAAATTCAGAGCACAAAGCACAGTTACAGTTACATCACGAGCGGTCTTGAGCCAAAGTCACAGACCTACTCAAGAAGCTTGACGATTCTGATTACATCATGAGCGGTCTTGAGCCAAAGTCACAGACTGATAGGGTCGCTACTCAAGAAGCTTGACGATTCTGATTACATCATGAGCGGTCTTGAGCCAAAGTCACGGGACTGATGAGGTCGCTACTCAAGGAGCTTGACATCTACAGTTGTTTGTTGTAGCGCAGTGAGAAAAAAAAAAAAAAAAAAAAAAAAAAAAAAAAAAAAAAAAAAAAGGGGGGGAAGGAGAGTAGTTACAGCATCAGTTCAAGAGAGCAATGGTAGAATTCAGATCAAGTGCAGAATAATGCAAAAATGGGCTACTTTTATCTTCGGCCTCAATTGCCCACAATCTCGGTCGAAGAGGGGCATCTGTAAGCACCCCATTTTTGCCATCCCAACTAAACAAAGTCCTGCTGGTGTGTGGACAACAAAAGGAAGAAAGGTGATCGAAAGTTTGGATTCTTGACTGTGAATTTGAGGAAGTTTTCAATGGGTCCACAGCAAGGTCATGGGTTATAATTTTGCATGGATGCGTAGGTCATAGAATTATCTTCGAAACGAGACCGTAATTGCTCAATTTCGATATCAAATGAGGAAGATATGACCATTTTAGTCGGATGATACATATGAGGGGAGGTTTATGAAATTATTATAAATAATCCTAGGGGCCTTCATGCAAATTATCCTAAGTTGGATTGTTTGAATTTCAAATCATCATATCTTGATCATCCGACATCGGATTCAGATGATTCCAAGACCATTATTCCTCATTCATGATGTTCTATAAAGTGGACGTAAAAAATCCCAGGTAGAAGTCACCAGTGGGTCCCATGCAAGCTTGCATGCAAAATTATCGTTAGAACTTCAAAGCTTCATATCTTTTCCGTTCTACGTCGGATTCAGATGATTCCAAGGTCATTGTTCTTCATTTGTGATGTCCTACAAAGTGGACGTAAAAAATCCCGGGTAGAAGTCACCAGTGGGTCCCATGCAAGTTTGCATGCAAAATTATCGTTAGAACTTCAAAGCTTCATATCTTTTCCGTTTACGTCGGATTCAGATGATTCCAAGGCCATTGTTCTTCATTTGTGATGTCCTACAAAGTGGACGTGAAAAATCTCAGGTAAAAGTCTCTGGAGGGTCCCATGCAAAATTACATGTGGAAATGGTCATTTTATATTCAAAACTTCATATTTTGATCATCCCATATCCAAATCAGGTGATTCTTGTCTCATTATGTTCCATTTTTAGTGCTCTACAAAGTGGACGTAAAATATTTTCGGTAGAAGCTTCCGAAGGATCTCATGCAGAATGGTCAGTCAAATTATCGATAATTGGTCCGCTTAAACTTCAAAAATTCATAAGTTAACCATTTTACTTCCAAATGAGGTGATTCCAGTTTCTATATTCCTCATTTTTAATGTTCTACAAAATGAACGCAAAAAATTTGGAATAGAGGCCATCGGAAAATTCCATGCGGGATGACAATGAAATGACCCATGAAATGATAAAGAGAAAATCCAATTAATTCCAATCAATCCAGTCAACTCAATTCAAGCCAGTTCTGGTCCAATTCAGCTCAACCCAAGCCAGTCTTGACCCAATCCAATCAATCCTTGTCAATCCGGACCAATTCATGTTGGTACATATGTATGTATTTCATTTATATATTATTATATAATGTATAATATATTATAATATATCATATAATATATACATATATCTTATATGTATACTATATTATATATATTAATATATTAATACATTATATAGTTATATATATGTATTACATATAAAAAAAAAAAGGCAAATAAGATCCGAATAAAAAAGGGAGTAGGTAGAGATTGCCGAAGATGGAAAAATAAAAAAAATAAATAAAAGAAAAGGAGGACCGAAAGAAGAAGGAGAGAGAGAGATCGGTGGAAGAATAAAAATAAATAAAAAAAACAGAAAAGGAGAGAAGAGGAGAGAAGAAGGAGAGAGAGAGATCGGTGGAAGAATAAAAAAAGGAAAAAAAAACAGAAAAGGAGAGAAGAGGAGAGAAGATGGGAGAGAGAGAGATCGGTAGGAAAAATAAAATAAGAAAAAAAAACAGAAAAAGGAAGGAAAGAAGATCGAGAAGAGGGGGAGATCCAAGAGGGCGGTAAAAAAAAAAAAAAAAAAAAAAAAAAGAAAGGGGAACCGAGAGAGAAGGGGGAAGAGGAGAAGAAAAAAAGAATAAAATAAGAAGGGGAAACCGAAAAGAGAAGGAAGAGAGAGAGGGGAACGTGGGTGGAGAGAGAGAAACGTGAGTGAGAGAGAGAAAACGTGAAAGAGTGAGAAAGAAAGAAAGAGAAAAGAGAAAAGAAAGAAAGGAGAAGAAGAAAAGAGAGAAAGAGAAGAGAGAAAGAAGCAGAAGAAAGGAGAAGGAGGATTCACATTCAAAGGGGGTTGATACAACCTACAATCACCCTTCATCAATGGTTTCACTCAATTTGAGCCCAAGGTTAGTACTCTAAACAAATTTAGAGGTCGTTATAATGCCCGAATGCCAATTTTTCTTGAAAAAGGCTAATTTTCATGAAATCTCAATCATGAATGCTCTATTACATGCTTGTTAATGTTAGGATGCCTATGTCTAACATTTTTCATGAATGATAATTTGTCTAAGCTATTCAATGATGAATTTTTGATTGATATACAATGATGTTTGATGTTTTTTGTAAATTTCATAAAGTGATTTTCTGATCTGAAAATTCCAGATTTAGGGTTCAAACTTAGGACGTACATCATATGTATTTTTTCTAAGATTTTGAAGCCCAAAATTTTATGGGAGTCTCTCTGATATGATAGAAGACTACCCTAAAAATTTCGTTCCATTTGGAATTGGGGAAATATATCAAAAAATTTGTCTTTGACATTGCTATTTTTCTCGGATGTAATGCAATCCTCCATCGGAAAGTCTCTAGACAAAGGCCTTATGGCCATAGTCAGAAAATCCACTTAACATGAACTTTTTAGACATGAAAGTATTCTAAAAAATGGCACTGGTTTCATATTTGTTCCATTTTTCGTTGAATTGATATCAATTTTTAAGTGCATAGTGCTTTGATTCAGATCTGTCATGATGTGCTGATTTGCATGATTGAAAAGAGTCATTTTTCACAAAGAAAATATACTGTTTTAACTTGTTTTTCTTAATGAAATTTTAGATCAGACAGTTATCTACATAGATATATGTCTGTATTTAATTTTCATTAAGAATAGAATTTTATTTGGAATTTATGGTGCAACTGGTCAAAAATCTGGAACAGACCTGACCAGTGTATTTGCCTGTACTTGGGGAATATTTTCGACCTGCCTATGGTATCTTTTAGGATTAGCTTCCTTGAGACAAAATGTTGGCCTCTGAGTCTTCTTTCCAGGGATATCTTTTAAGAATTTTTTGAGTAAGTACAGTGCCTTATGTGCCCATTTTGGTCCAGCCTGACAAAACTGTCATCTTGCTGCGTGTTCCATCATGTTTTGATTGATTCTCATATGCTTTGGTTGTTTCTCACATTCCATATTTGATGTTATATTTGTTCACATGCTATGTTCGGATGCTCGTATGCATACACTACCATAATTGGAATGGTCACACTGCCATAATTGGAATGGTCACACTGCCATAATTGGAATGATCACACTGCCATAATTGGAATAATCACATTGCCATGATTGGAATGCTACACATGCTTATTGCCATATTTGTCTGCTACACTTGCTCACATGCTATATTGGATGATTACTGCCATGTTTGGATGCACACTTACCATGTTTGTATTGATTCACATGCTCACTTACCATTTTTAACTGATGTGTTGCTAAATTTGAATATATTTCCAACATGCTATATTTGGATGCTTACACTGCTATATTTAAGCTCACATTGCTTTATTAGATTGTTTACATTGTACAACAACTAGGCCAAGATACACCCTAAGATGGAAAGAATTGAACAATTAGGGTAGTGAAACCCTAAAAATGGAAAGAATAATTAGGGCAAAATAAACCCTAGAATAAAGAGAATAATTAGGGTATGAAACCCTAAAAAATGAAAATCACAATGAAAAGGGATAGGCAACCCTAGAAACCTAAAAATGGAAACAATAAAAATGGTAGGAATTTAGGTCTCATCCCTAGATCCTATTGACAAAAACAGAAAGAATTTGGTACACATCCCAAATAAAAATGGTAGGAATTTAGGTCTCATCCCTAGATCCTATTGACAAAAATAGAAATAATTTGGTACACATCCCAAATAAAAATGGTAGGAATTTAGGTCTCATCCCTAGATCCTATTAATAAAAATGAAAATAATTTGGTACACATCCCAAATAAAAATGGTAGGAATTTAGGTCTCATCCCTAGATCCTATTGACAAAATTGGAAGGAATTTGGTACACATTCCAAATCCGACTTTCACAAATTTCGAACTACGTCGTACCTGATTTCTAGGGCAAACCCTAGAATACGTAGGCAATTTGGAAATCCCAAATATGGTACAAAGCCACCCATCAACCATACATCCAGCATAAACTTCAACTTGAACAAAAAAATCTAATTGAAGCACATGCATAAATCACTTCCATAATCTTTAATCACACAACCCATTTTCGAACTACGTTTTTGGACTTGATTTCCAGGATTGGAATACGTAGGCAGTTTGAGATGTCTTACACATCTCAGATTCAGTCCAAGACCGAACCATCTTTGGTTTGGTTCATTTTATGATATTGTACATTACGTTTTCTTGTTTATTTACTTTAAAACATGATTGGCTGAACCCTAGGTTAGAATAACTTAGCAACTTGGTTTAGGACATCCCCCATTGAACCCTAGTCATCCAGTTGACCAAGCACAGTCAAAATTAGAATTTAAGGAAAGTTTAGGAGGCCGATATTGATCGGGCGGTTTGGGTGCCTAACACCTTCCCATAACCGTACCCTGAATACTTACCCGATCTCTTGCAGACCAAAGAACCGATACATTGGGTCACGAGTCAATAGAAGTTTTACCTTAGGGTGAGGCTACATTTTTAGAGGTCCTAGACCTTAATCTAGGTGGCGACTCCAACAGAATACAATCGATCTTCATCGATTACAGGATACACATTTCCATCCCGAGGAGGATCACGTCGATTTTCCATTGTCCTCACAATGGGTCCATCTGAATTGTAGCCTAATAGCTGTTGTTGTAAGCGAACTCGATAAGTGATAGTTTCTCATCCCAAGCTCCCTTGAAATCTAATGCACAAGCTCGGAGCATATCTTCTAAAATTTGAATAGTTCGTTCTGACTGCCCGTCCGTCTGAGGGTGAAAAGCTGTACTAAACTTTAACTTTGTTCCCATAGATTTCTGTAATCCTTCCCAGAACTTTGATGTAAAACGGGCATCTCTATCAGATACTATACTCTCTGGGACGCCATGAAGTCTGACTATATTATCAACATATAACTTGACCAGTTTCTCCATGGTATACTGAGGTCTGACCGTAATAAATCGAGCTGTCTTGGTGAGTCGGTCGACTATACCCCAAACTGCATCCACTGACCTTGGTGTCAAAGGTAGGCCAGTGACGAAATCCATAGTAATGCAATCCCATTTCCATGCAGGCTCCGGTAGTGGCTGTAGTAAACCTGCGGGTCTTTGCCTTTCTGCTTTAACTTGTTGACAATTCAGACATTGGAACACGAAACGAGCTATATCTACTTTCATACCCCTCCACCAATAAAGTCTTCTTAAATCATGGTATATTTTGGTACTTCCTGGATGTACCGAATATGGAGTGTAATGAGCTTCAGTCATAATTCAATCTCTGATATTGCAGTCTTCACTCTCAGGTATGCATAATCGTCCACAATACCTGAGTACCTTGTCTGAGTCCAAGGTAAAGTCAGAATTGCTCGTACCCTTCTCTAGGTCTTCTTGTACTGTCTTGAGATGTGGATCCTGTAGGATTGCTATTTTGACTTCATCGACTAGATCCGGTGAGATCTTCAAAGCGGCGAACATCATGGTGAACTTATGAATCAAGCCTTGCTCAACTGGATCTTCTGCAGTCTCTATAATATGTTCTTCATCAATTTCCATTGAACTTAAGGCTGCAGCACATAATGCAGCATTTGTACTTGGCCCGGCCTCAAGTTTCGATGCCCACTTTCTGCTTAAGGCGTCAGCCACAAAATTTGCTTTGCCCGGATAGTATTGGATGTCACAATCATAATCTTTCAACAATTCCAGCCATCTCCTCTGTCTCATATTCAGATCCTTCTAAGTGAAAAGATAAGTTAAGCTCTTGTGATCTGACTTAATCTGAAACTTCTCACCGTACAAGTAGTGTCTCCAAGTCTTCATTGCATGTATAACCGCTGATAACTCCAAATCGTGCGTAGGATAGTTCTTCTCATGCTCCTTTAACTGTCTTGATGCGTAAGCAATCACCTGTTCTCCTTGCATCAATACACACCCAATACCCAACCCCGAAGCATCCGTATATAAGGTAAATGGTACGCTTGGTTCTGGGATGGTTAAGATAGGTGCAGAGACTAGTCTTGACTTCAAAGTTTGAAAGCACTTCTCGCACTCATCTGTCCATATGAATTTCTCTCGCTTCTTGGTCATTCTGGTGAGTGGAATAGCGATCCTGGAGTAATCTTCCACGAATCTTCTATAATAACCAGCCAACCCAAGGAAACTACGAATCTTCGCAACAGATTTTGGTGCTTCCCATCCTACTATAGCAGCTATCTTACTTGGATCAACCTTGATACCGTCTTCAGATACTACATGGCCCAAGAAAGCCACTTCCTTCAGCCAAAACTCGCACTTCTTGAACTTAGCATAAAGCTTTTCTTGTCTCAGCCGTTGTAGGGCTGCCCTCAAATGTGTTGTATGAGTCTCCATGTCCTTTGAGTAGACCAATATGTCATCGATGAATACGATGACCGAAGTGTCCAACATATCATGAAGCACTCGGTTCATCAGTTCCATGAATGACGCTGGGGCGTTGGTCAAACCGAACGACATAACTAGAAACTCATAATGCCCATATCGTGTTCTGAAAGTAGTCTTTGGAATATCTCCGGCCTTGATCTTCAGTTGGTGATACCCCGATCTTAGATCGATCTTCGAGAAAACCTTTGCACCCTGTAATTGATCGAACAGATCGTTGATTCTAGGCAAAGGATATCGATTCTTGATCGTCAACTTCAGTTCACGATAATCAATGCATAGCCGTACACTTCCATCCTTCTTCTTGACAAATATTACCGGTGCTCCCCAAGGTGATATGCTAGGTCGTATGAAACCCTTATCTAAAAATTCTTGTAGCTGGGTCTTCAACTCCTTTAGCTCGGTAGGAGCCATCCTGTATGGTGCTTTAGACACCGGTGCCGAACCTGGCATAAGGTCTATCACAAATTCTGTAGCCCTGTCCGGTGGTAAGCCTGGGAGATCCTCTGGAAATACATCTGGGAACTCCCGCACCACGTCTAGATCTTCCAACTTTGTCACCTCAGTAGTGATGTCGACTACAGATACTAGATACCCCACTCCCCCCTTTTCCAAGCATCTCTTAGCTTTTAAGGCGGAGAGAATCAGCTTCCGCTTCCTAGGTAACTTGGTCCCAGTGAAGCTATACTCCTTTCCCTTATTGTCTGTAAGCACAAGCTTCCTTTCACCACATAAAAGAATAGCTGAATGATGGCCTAGCCAATCCATTCCCAAGATGACATCAAAGTCTGCCATCTCGAGTAGTACCAGACTTGCTTTTAAGTCTCGGCCCTCAATACATACAGTACATGGTCCATAATATTCAGTCAAAGCCACTTCGACTCCTAGTGGAGAGCGAACTATCAAGCTTGGGTTCAAGTGCTTAATTGGTAACTCCATTCGCTTCCCAAAGGAAATAGAAACAAAGGAGTGCGTGGCCCTAGAGTCAAATAGTACTCTGGCAGGTATACTAGCTACATTTATAATTCCTAAAATTTTTATTATCCCTTAGTTCTACGTGCGCGTACACACAATGGAAATAGTAAGCCAAATAGTAAGGGATAGAGTCGTACCAGTGACCACATCAGGTGATGCAGCTGCCTCTTCAGTGGTGACCGCATATACTTTTCCTTGCTGGGGAGGTTGCTTCCTAGGTAGAGTGCAGGTCCTTGCAATATGACCCACTTGCTGACAGTTGAAATATTTGATATTCGGGTTGTATCCGGCAATCTGTGGCACAGGTGGTGCCGTGTTGTTCCTAGCAGGCTGCACCCTGTATGGGCAGAAGGGTCTATTGTTACCGCCACCAAAACTCTCAATAGCGGGTCTCTTCACTCCCCTATTCTGAGCGAAGAAGCTGTCCCGCTAATTGGAGTTTATCACCATCGCAACCTGCACATTATAGATTTTCTTGTCCAGACCCAAGATGTGCTCTCTGATGCTTCCACGTAGTCCCATGGTGAACCTACGTGTCTTGGTCTCTTCTTCTTGCATACTTGCCGGTGCGAAGAAAAATAACTCCTCGTACCTCTGCTGGTAAGCATCCACAGTCGACTGAGACTGTTGTAGATTGAGGAACTCCCTCTCCATCTGATCCTTGAAACTCTTCGGGGAGTATTTATCTAAGAAGGCAACTTTGAATGCTTCCCAATCCACTTGTGTATATTTTGTCTCCAGATATGCCCGTGTAGAATTCCACCAAGCATTCGCATCTTCCTTCAGCATATGAGTGGCAAACAGGACCTTTTAATCCTCTGTACAAGTCATCAGTCGGAAATTCTTCTCCATCTCTGCAACCCACTGTGCTGGCCACAATGGTTTCCCTGTCTTACCTGTGAATGATGAAGGCTTCAACTTTAGGAATCTATCCACCGCCCTGCTCAGATCATGCTGTCCCTGTGTATTCATTCCATACCATGGTGGTGGATACGGATATGCTCCCTGATAAGCAGAAGATGACGGAAACTGGTGCAGTGGTGGTACATTCTAGGGTTGGCCCATCGGCCCTGGACTACCATGCGTCGGCTGTGTTGTATTATTCCCTCCAGACTTGGGCGTACCTCCAGTGGGAACAGAACCCGGTGGCCTGAACATCTTCAATATCTCGCTCAGGAATTCTTTCTGCTAAGCTTGCATTTGATAGACCAGGTTTGTAACGATGGTCTCAGAATTCCTGTGTGGTGGGCCAAGAAAATTTGTCGGTACCCTTGGAACCTGTTCTTCCTCAACTTCCAGGCTTGGCTCCCTAACATGGCCTTGTTCAACCTGCTCTTCTTCCTCGAGACGCATCCTAGCCTGGTGACGCTTTCGACCCCTACGACCGTTTCCGCCCACCATCTCAGAGTATTCTGTTTGGGTCTGAGAAGAAGACATAACACATGAGAATGAAGCAATAGTGGTGTTAGTCTTGAACAATATAAGGGAAAAACAGTCAAAAAAGGAATACTTAAATTTACAAAATTTTAAAATTTTTCCGAGATTTTTTCGCTAATCGACGATGTTGACCGGTCGCAACATACCGGTCGCACTACTGTAGAATATGCTGCGACCGGTATAGTCGACCGGTCAGAATTAAAATTCTGACCGAGACATAGCGGTCGCGTCCCTGTAGGGGTACCGGTCGACACTCTATAGACAGTGCTGCGACCGGTATAGTCGACCGGTCAGAATAAAATTCTGACCAAGACATAGCGGTCGCAGGCCTGTAGGGATACCGATCGACCGGTATGGGCAAAACCGTCGACCGGTATGCCCAGAAAGGGCATAAATTCGCGAAAAAGTGAGAAATTCCTTCTCTTTTCTCTCCGGTGGCGATTTCTCTCTGCCCTACCGAGTTGCTACAGTCCGGTCGGTGACCTTAGAAGCCGATTTCTTCCGTTTAAAGCTTAGAACATCGTCTCCAAGTAGGTCTCTTCCCTCTCTATCAAGTTTTTATAACTTTTCCATATCGTCTTTATGTAGAATTCTAGGTTTTTCTTTGATTGAGAGATTCCAACCGTAGGAACTCTTTTTCTTCGGCTTAGAAAGGGTTTAGGGACCCCTAAGAGCAAAAGCCCTCAACCAATTTGAGGTTCCACTGAACGGTTTTTATAAAAATCAAATTTTTACACTTTTTAACCTAGGTTTTCAAAAAAATTTTGAAATTTCTTGATTTTTCTTAAATTCTTGAAATTGCTTATTGTAATTGTCTGTGTTTGATTTGTTGAAGAGTGTGGGGGTTATGTAAGTCCTCCTCCCCATGTTTTTGGGTGAGTTCGAGGCTTTTTCTCGAATTACAGTCGTTATGCTGTCGAAATTTTGACAAAATCTAACCTTTTCTTCTTATTTTCTTTTGTTTTGCAGTTTAATGGCTCCACGACGTGCTCTTGGCAAACGTCCTCATGGCTCAAGCGTGCGCGCTTCTCAGCCACCCGCTCCACAACTCGACGAGCATTGGTTCCATTCCTTGGAGGCACAAGCTCGTTTCCCCTGGTTTGATAGCAAAAACATTGAATCTGGGCGTCGAGTTAACTTGGATCAGTTGGAGAGGTTCGATGTGCGAGCAGCTTTCGACGCGCTTGGGTGGGTGCCTGTAATCTCCTACACAGATACCACTCGTCCCAACCTGGTTAAACATTTTTATGCTAACCTGGAGCTTCATGGGGATGTCAACGATCCCAACCAGGGTAGGGACTTGCGCATCTCCAGCTACGTCAAGGGTGTCCCTATCTCCTTCAACACCCACCAATTGGCTGACCTGCTGGGGGTACCCAATGATGGAGACTTAGTATACTGCCCTCCAAAAGTGAAGGGCTATCTGAGTGAGGACCTACGCCGAGAGATCGCAGAGCAGATCCTAAATCCTGGGGCTCCTATGAAGGCGGCTAGTCTGAAGCCCCTAGCTCGAGTCTATAGCCGCATCATCCAGCACGACATTGTGCCCTAGAATGGCCACTACATTGAGTTATCTCAGCTCACTCAGTACATCACCTACTGTGTCTGCACCGGGGAGTGGGTCTCTCTCCCTTACCTCATCATCTGGACCATGCATCAGGCGACCCTGGCCGATCAGGCCAGTAACCTTCCATACGGTCATCTCATCACCTTCCTTCTATATCGCCTGGGTGTGAGCATGAGAGGCGAGGTGACTGTTGAGGATACCATGACATCCGACATTGACTGGGATGCTATTTAGAGGATGCAGATGGTCGATCTGCCCGTTAGCGACGATGAGTTGTAGGCTCGCCCTCGTCCACTCGGGAGGGTAGCAGCCGCAGCAGCAGCAGCAGCAGCAGCCAATGCGGCCTATGCAATCGAGGTCGAGCGTGATGATGATGAGGATAGGGCAGAGGGTGTACCAGCGCCAGCTCCACAGCTTACACCTGCAACACCACCATCTACCTCTACAGCTGGACCGTTTCATCCCTCCCCAGACCTGGTGTTGAGTATGTTCACTGAGATCAGGGACACCCAGAGGGTCATCCTAGAGTCTCAGCGAGAGATGGGTCAGGAGTTGGGACGTCTGGCTCGTAGCCTACGGGTGACTCAGGACCAGGTGCACTGACTTAGGGTCGCATACGAGCGAGACTATGACATAGCGGACCCTATTCCTCCTAGGCCCTCTACCCCATGATTGCCCCTTTTATTTTTCTTCTCTTATGACTATTTATATAACAGGGTAACTGTCCGGTTTGTGGACTGTACCCTGTAGCACTATTTTATCTGATACTCATTTTCTATTTAATGAAAGTTTTCATGGTTTTTTCTAACTAGTGCATGTGTAAATGTTAAGTTCCACATTTAATATTGTACATTATTCTCTTTCTTAGTCCATCTCAGGTATTAAACAATGCTTAGGGTGTGTCTGTATTAAAATTTTTAAATTTTTCCTAACTCAGTTCATCGACTTAGTTAAATGCAATAAGGTCTGTGGACAGAGCCCGAGAGCTCTGATACCAAGTTGTCACACCCCAATTCTGATCCAACCAGAATGGTGTGAGTGAACCGTCATTGAACCAACGGTTCACACCAGGATCTCGAATAGACTGTGTCCTCTCATACAAACCATTGCACATAATCACAATCAGAATATAAATAATACAGCGGAAGTCTTTAAATAGATTGAACTGAGTATCTATTGATAATTTAAATAAAATATCCCATTATTTAAATCCAATCATAAAATATAATAGCATTACATCTCTTTAAAAGTCAACCAAAAATAATTGAAACAAATAAATGAAATCAATCACAGGTACACGCAGAAAGGGCACTCGCATGAAGCGTCATGCTCGTCCTCTCCTGCCTGTATACCCAGAGCAGCAACATCACCATACGTCGGAGCGTTCATATAGTCATCCATCGTATAACCTGCATCAACATCTAAAAACATGTATATATACAAAGGGTGAGCTCACAACTTAGCTCAGTAAGACAATCAGACAATTTTACAATATTATGCATGAGTAACAATCATTTTATGCTGTGGTCTGGTTTAAGTTTCCAATATGCTATAGAAAGGTTTGGTGGCCCCCGCACCTCTATACACGAGTGTGTGACACCTCATGGATCACACCCCCATTGGCCCACATGCACCCATCATGGAATAGAGATAGAGCTAAGATATCCCCGTACCTCCCCTGATGCTCTACCCATACCAGTACCTAAGCCCCTACTGGCCAGGGCTCGCAAACTGGGCTCGCAACTAACCAATCCTATATGTCATCAATGTATGCTCTATCCCAGCACAACCGTCTACGTCATAGAGATAGAGCTAAGGCATTCCCACACCTCCCCTGATGCCCTATCCGTAACTAACCCACTAGGATAGATACATAACGCAGGTAGACCCTATCACAACATAACTCCCTACGGCATAGAGATAGAGCTAAAGCATCGTGGACAAGCCAGCGTCGACTTCGGAGACCACAGTGCCACATAACCATGGCCAGGCCAGCATCAACATCGGAGACCACCGTACCACGACCTTCCCTTGATGCCCCACCCGTACCAAGCATGTTAAGATAGAATACTACAAAAAGTGCTAGTGTGAGGAGCAATCCCAGGCCCATGCCCCACTCCACACACTAACGAAAACAATCACATGCCTAACAATCACATCCTATCAATGCATGAACAATAATAATAATTGAAAGTAAAGGATGACATGTGAATATGCACAAACAACATGTCATATATATTCAGGTTATTAACAACGATTTACTGTCCATTAATTACTAGGTTTAGGTCAGATTCCCTTACCTGACACTCGTTTGTTAGCTTGCTCCACGTCGCAAGATCCAAACGGGAAGTCACAAAGTCCTACAATATTATTAGGGTTTCATTAGAATAGTTTCCTTAAGGTTTCACGTTGGTCGGAAACCAACACAGTCCAAAATCAGCCCCTCAGAGCTGACCGGTCGCAACATACCGGCTGCAGCACTGTAAGCAAACTAACAACCGATATGGTCGACCGGTATGTCTCCGGAAGACCATACACTTGGTTTTTTCGACTGCCGTCGATCGATTTCCTTGGATTTTCAGGGTTTCTCCTATCCATTCTAAGTCTAATCTTTGAGTTAGAGTTATCCCCAACTCATTCAAGTTTTATTTCGATGAATATCATCTCGGAACTCGAATCTAGGGTTTGACGGAAACTTAGGGTTTAAAGGTCCAGTTAGGGTTTTAGATCAATACCTACTTTGCATGGTATTGATCCACCCCTATAACTATCATAGGGTAAGAAGATTGATTAAAACACTTACCGTTGACTAGCGTAACGTGAGCGTCGTCGAACGGTAATGGCGGCACCTTCTTCTTCTTCCTAGCTTCCTCTCCTTTCCAACCTCGTTCTCCTCTCTAGGGTTTAAGAGAGACAATGGAAAGGATTTAAGGAGGTTTAAGGGTGTATTTATAGGCTAACATTAGGGTTTAGTAACCCTATTAAGATTAGGAAGGTTCAGGCATTAGGGTTTAGGAAAATGGGACCCACAGAGATCCAATTCCGGATCTCCGCACTCAGCTGCGCAGAGCTGACCGGTCGACCGGTACCAAGGCCGGTACCATCGACTGGTCAACATAAAATGATGATTATTTGACTGTCTTTGATCCGATTTCGTACCTGTCCGCTCGTCCTGTCTGGCCCGGTGATGATCGAAAGACCTGCTATGACATAAAACCAAGGTTTAGACTGGGTTTACGGAGTGCGGGTCTTACATTATTGATGATCGATACTTGATCAATGCTCTCACATGTTTGCTGCTATATTGATGCCATGATGCTTTATTGTTATATTTGAGATGAAATATGCTGTTACTTACCTTGCTTGAATATTTCCATATTGTTGGCACAAACTTAATTTCTGCAACACCCTAGTCGAACTGTCATACCTGTACACTTAGACGACATATTAAGTGTGGGGACGTGTATGTAGATACCCACATTCAGGGGAAGGGTAAGAATGAAAATGATAAATTTTAATTAAGAAATATGAAGCCTAACCCAACAAATGCCAAATTAGGGTTTTAGGTCAAGGATAGTTTAGGAAGATCCCTACCCCTTAGCTCATATCCTCTAGGATACAGAAAACTAGATAGGTGTGATGTGAATCAAACCATAGAGCATTTAGGTTCCACACCCTGATCTTGAAAGAAGAACATGAATGAATGAATCCATATTCTGAACTATGCAGATCTTGATTCTTAGGGCAACGCCCTAAGATACGTAGGTAGTTTGGAGAGATTCCCAAACACGGACTCAAACCCTTGCTCCCCAAGAGTAGAGAAAGATGGATTGCTCCCCAAGAGTAGAGAGAAACAGATTTCTCCCTGAGAGTAAAGAAAGATGGATTGCTCTCCGAGAGTAGAGAGAAATAGATTACTCCTCAAGAGTAGAGAGAAACAGATTGCTCCCCGAGAGAAGAGAGAAACAGATTGCTCCCCAAGAGTAGAGAGAAAGACATATTACTCTCCGAGAGTAGAGA
>JAMYWD010001183.1:0-21000 GCA_028583415.1 Protea cynaroides
GTAGGGTCGCAGGATCCGTCGACCCTACATTTTTTTAGTCATGCGACCCTAGGACTAGAAAAATCATAGGTTGGACTTCTGTTGAGGTGGGGTCGACCCTACTTGTTTAGACATGCGACCCTACCCTCAATTTACTATTTTTGGGTCAAATTCATACCTGGTTTTGTGATTTCCTTCACGTACTTGGTCCACTTGGCTCGACCATGATAGGTAGACCTGGTACAAGGTGGTAAGACCGGTTAGTTTAATACGGGTCTTACAGTGACACTGTGGTTCATCCTGGTCACCAGACTTTAGCTCTATCTCTACTCAAGTCTTGTCCACTGACATCGTCGTATCGCCATTACCTTAGCAGAACTATTACGTCGTAGAGCATTAGGGGAGGTGGTCTCGGACCGTATAGTCTCTGACTCTGCCGGGGAGCCATAGCTCTATCTCTATGTACGTATTGAGGGATGCTGGAGTGAGGCCTTGGATAGACTGTTTGACATTAGGATTGGTTAGTTGCAAGCCCAGTTGCAAGCCCTCGCCAATAGGGGCTTACGTGTTGGCATGGGTAGGACATCAGGGGAAGTGTTATGCGGTGTTTGATCCGGACACTTTAGCTCTATCTCTATTCCATGATGGGTGCGTGTGGGATGACAATGGTGTTTGATCCATTGGGCGGCTTCATACACTCGTGATGGGTGCGGCGGTCACCAATCCTTTCTATTGCACATTGCAAACTTATAAACTAGACCAAAGATATGAATTGAATGCATGCATATGTTTGTTGCATTGTTTTGTTTGCTCATTGAGCCATGATGTGTGCTCACCCTTTCGACGTCGAATATTTTTAGTTGTTGATGCAGTGGAAGATTATATGAATGCACCAATGTACGTACATGTTGCTGCGATAGACATGGAAGCTATGGTGGAGTCGCATGATTCGTCGTGCGAGTGCAACTCATGTGTTTTCGATTAGATTTAGTTGTTGGATTATTCAAAACTTGTAATTGATTAATTTATTTTATTTTATGTCTTTAGTCATTTGGAGATAATTGGATAATTTATTTATGTTATCATTGTTAGATACTCAGTTCATTAATATTAAAGACTTCCGCTATTGTTTATTTATTCTGATTATGGTTGTGGATGTATCTGATTTAATCAAATGGATATGGCCTATTCGAGATCCTGGTTGAACCATTAGATCATAGACGGTTCATCACACCATTTGAAACCTTGAAAGAGATTTCTGTGCAGAGAAAAGAGAAAGCCTACTTAGAAGTCAAGCTCCTAGAAGTTGAAGAAAGTATCCTAGAGAAAATTGAAAAAGTTGTAGCTGAGTTCAGAGGCTTAAAGAAGCTAGTAGACTTGATTTGCAAGTTGGATGAATTTGAAGGAGTTACGATCGACATTGTGCATGTGACTTACAAGCAAACGGTCCATGAACTTCGAGATTATGTCCGATCGAAATATCCAAATTTTAACTTCTCGGACTATGGGTATGATGCTGATGTCTTGACCTCTCCTAATTTTGAAGGCAACGAATCTAGAAACATTCAAGAAATTCCTCTCACCCCTGGAAAAGGCATGGGGTTTAATTCCCCAAAGAAACAGAATGAATGATTTCTTTTTTTTTTCTCATCTGTAACTGAGTAACTACTTTTCATGAATGAAAGTCAATCTTTTTTAAACTCATTTGTATATACTTGCCTCCTTATATGTTACTTTTTTACTTCTTCTGATATTGCAACAACTCTTGTACAGAACTCCTTTCTAAAAACAATAATATTAAAGGAGTCAAGATTTAAGGAATGCTCAATATGAAGTCAGCTCCTATGCTAAAGAAGCTAAGAAGTCAGCTAGAGTTGTTGTAGTTGAGTAGTCGGTCAACGAACAATCTGAAATGATTGCAGATCTTCTAGCTGAGGTTGAAGCACTACACTCTCAACTTATCGAATTCAAAGAGAAGATCAATGATCCAAAAGTGATCAAGTCCTTACGGTCCCGACTAGCAAAAGTTGAGAAGGAGAAAAAATCAGCCCTTGAAGCCTTGAAGAAACTCAAGGGTGAAATAAAGTCGGCTTTGGAAGAGTCTGAGACTATAACTGACTTGTTGGCTGAAATTTAAGTGCAGCAAACTCCACTCATGGAAGTTAATAAAAATAAGAAGGCTACTTTTTCATCAAAAAAGAGGAAACCAATAGCTTATGAATATACTGGTATTGCTTTTGGATTGATTGCCAAAGTTGATAATTTGAAGACCCAACTTTCGACGACAATCCAAAAGGAATGAAACTCTTATGTTGAAGCTCAATCCTCGAAAGTACGCAAGCTGCGAACTAGAGCCAAGGCTGCAGAGGAAGATATTAATTTGTATCATTTCCACTTCGTAAAGCCTGATAACTTAGCCGAAAGCCGCTTGAAATGCATCCATGAGATTGAAGAGCTCTACTGCTAAGAGTGGAGTTCACGTCTGAGTGTCAAGCATAGGATGAGGCTCTATTAAAATAAGCTAGAGCTTTGCCAAAAAGCTTTAGATGAGGCCAACATGAGGCTTGAACGAGTTGAAGGTAGGAAAAATAACAAAAAATTAGACTTCTTCCTTGATATTCTTTCCTGACTTCTTTGTAAATGACTCGGCAGCTACTAATAAAGTTTTTATTCATCTCTATGAGTTTGTTTTTGATCTTTTGTCTTATGAATGAACTTTAAGGCCAGTAATACATAGTATATACCCCTTGAGTTCATTTTGAATG
Source organism: Protea cynaroides (assembly GCA_028583415.1). Classification (NCBI taxonomy): domain Eukaryota; kingdom Viridiplantae; phylum Streptophyta; class Magnoliopsida; order Proteales; family Proteaceae; genus Protea; species Protea cynaroides. The sequence goes on from JAMYWD010001183.1 coordinate 2,745, forward strand.
TATGTAATACATTAAACATGAAGTCTTACGACTTAGATTTTATGCATAGGTCGAGACGGACCCCTTGTATTGATTAAGTCATACATAACTAGATGAGTGATAAAAAATTGCGTTTGAAGACAAAAGATAGAATGTAAAACATGTATTTTTTTCAAAATAATTATTTTACATTAATGATAGAATTTTTGAAGATTTTTTAGATGCCAAGGCCTTGGTATGGGTGTGCTATCCATTTTACACAGATGATATATACTAGGCTGAGTTGCTTGAACAATTCTATATGGTCCTCTTCCCAATTTAGCTATAACATGCCTTGTTGAGTAGGTTGAGATAGAGATGCGTATCGAAGAACTAAATCTCTGACTTGAAATTGACGAGTTCTAACTCGTGAGTTGTAGTATCTTGCTACCTTTTGTTGATAGGATAAGATATTAAAGGTTGCTGAGTCTCAAACTTCTTCAAGTAGATCTAAGCTCGCACGCATGTCTACCGAGTTATTTTCTTAATCATAGTTGAGGATTCTGTATATTGGATGCGTGACTTCTATTGGTTGAACAACTTCTACCCCATACACCTCGTTGGAGTTCAACTTGTAGTCCTTTAAGACCATAGTACACTTGGCAACTTGTCAAACCAAGCTCCTTTTGTGTCTTTAAGTCACTTTGCAAGGCCTAGTCCTAATGCCTTGTTCGCAAATTCGATTTAACCATGGGCTTCTAGATAGAATGAAGTGAAGCGGTGTTATATTTTGAACCCAGCACAATATGCACTGAATTGCTTTCCGTTGAATAGAGGTCCATTGTCTCTCATGAAGACTTGGGGAACTCCAAACCTATAAATAATTAACAAAGGGATGAAGTTTTCAACCCATTTTGCATCTGTAGATGTGACTGAGTCAGCTTCAATCCACTTGGAAAAGTAATTCACTACTACCAATAGATAATTCTTCTTTGTCTGAGAAGCAGGGAAATGACCAATAATATCAATTCCCCACGTTGGAAATGATAGGGGGCTTGAGATCAACTGAAGTTATGTTGAAGGGAGAAGATTAAGCTCTGCATGCTTCAGACATTGCTCACAATCTTGAGCATATTTTTCATAGTTTGCAATCATTGTAGGCCAATGGTATCGTTGTTGTAGAATCTTATGGCTCAAGGTTCTACCCCCCAAGTGACTGCCATAGATCCTACATGTACTTCTTCTATGGCCTCCTATGCCTCTGTTGGTGTTAGGCATCGCAGCAGTGGCTTTTTAAACAACTTCTTATACAAGAGTCCTTCAAACATTACATACTATTTTGCTTTTGACAGAATTCAGTGCCTTTCTTTGTGCTCTTCAGGAAAAATTCCATCTCGTAAATACGACTTGATGGGATCAATCCAAGTGTGCAGATCTGTTGTATCTCTAGCTTTTCTTTCACACATGGATTAAGCCAAGACATTAATATATACCGACTTGCCCAAATTAGAAAGATCTTTTGCCTAGAGTCAAGATAATACATCTGCTTCTGCATTGTCCTTTCGGTCAATGTTTTGTATCTCATACTCTTTTTATAATGATAGAGCCGACTTTGCTTCGGCTAGATACTCTTGCATGTGTGTTTTCTTAACCTCATACTTGCCATTTATTTGTCTTACCATGACTTATGAATCGTTGAAGATGTTAAGTCACTTGACCATGAGGTTCTTTGCAGTCACAATCCAGCTAGTAGAGCTTCGTACTCTGCCACGTTGTTGGTCGCATCGAATTCAAATCGAAGAGCGACTTGAATCTTGAAATCTTTTGGACTTGTAAGGATAACCCCTGCACCAGATTATTGTGGGCTTGATGATCCATCTACATGTAGGATCCACTTAGGTGGGGGGTGGGGGTGTATTCTTTGCTGCTTGAATACTTCAGTTTCTAGACTTTTATCGACCTCTAAACTTTTATTTGGAGGCATCTCGAGGATGAAATCGGCTAAAGCATGAGCTTTAATTGTCATCCTTAGCTAATAATCTATTTTGAATTCTTCGAGTTTGGTTGCCTAGTTCACTAACCGACCTAAAATATCTAGCCATGCTAGTATCTTTTTGAGTGGTTTTTTAGTCAGTACTATTATTGTATGGGCTTGGATGTAGGGTCGTAACTTTCTTGCTACCACCACCAAGGATATAGCCAGATTTTCAACTAGTTTATATCTTGTCTCTGCATTAAGCAAGACTTTGTTGTCATAGTAGATTGGTCTCTGATTCTTTTCTACTTCTTTGAGTAGGACTGCATTGACAATAGCTACTAAAGTTGCCAAGTAAAGCTGTAAGTGATCGCTGACCTTCGGCATTGTTAATACTGGGGGAGTTGTAAGATACTTCTTCAACTTGTTGAAGGCTTGCTAGCATTCTTCTATCAATTCAAACCTCTTTTCTCTCTTCAAAGTCTTGAATAAGGGGAGACATCTATCTACAGATCTTGACATAAAATGACCAAGAGTGGCAACTCGGCCAGTGAGTTCTTGTATTTGCTTTGGCTTTGTTGGAGCTGACATGTTAAAGATCACTTAAATTTTGCTGGATAGGCTTCAATTCTTCGTTGGAAGACCATAAAACCAAGGAATTTGCCTGAAAGTACTCTGCAGGCATACTTTGTAAGATTTAGTTTCATCTGATGGCTTCAGAAGACTTAAAATGCTTTGTTCAAGTTGTCTAAATAACTTAAACTTTTTTTTTTCTCTTGACAAGGAAGTCGTCCACATAGACTTCCATGTTTTTGCTGATCTGATTTTCAAACACTTTATTCACCAGTCCACAAGCATGAATCCCATGTCCGAGTCATTTTCCATTTCTTCTTCCTTAAGAAAGAAAACATACCCTTCAAGATCTAGGGCTCAATACTATCAGTCATGTCTAGAACAATGTCATCACCTTCGAGAGGATGGGGCGAGACCTCTTTTCGTTCCAACATTTAGAGTAGCATCTACATCATAAGAATATTCTCGTCAATCATTTTGTCAATTTCCTAAAGAAGAGGAAAGATCTCTATGTCCCAATACCTAATTTGGCTAAGTCTGTTGTACATTCCAGTTCGCACTTATCTTCAGCTCACTAGGGCACGATGCCAATGTCTATCCCTAGCAACATCATCGTTGTTTGAAGGATATCATTGTCTCCATGTGCTACCAGTGCTCTTCGAACATTTGCATACAATCAATCAATCTCTGAGCTCGTACCAAATCGTATTAATTCCTTCCAAGTTTTAAGTTGTTTAAGCTTCATCATCAAATCTTTGTGTCACCCTAACTGAGTCCATGATACTAGTCTCTGTCATTGAGTCATGTTAAACAACTTAAAACTATGAAAGCATCAAGACCGATCAAACATAACAGTAGCATGTACATAACTAAACCCTGATGCTTTCATAGGGCTATTGTTATGTTTGATCGGTCTTGCGAGATGCGAGAAGATCTTTGATCAATTGGTCCTGAAGAGTGCGATCATCCATCTTGATTCTGTACATTACATACATCTGGCTTTCATACCTTCTTGTACATCTTGATCTCGTACAATGTGTACACCTTGATTCCGATACACCATTGATTCTGCACGTTGTGTACATCTTGGTATCTCTACAATACATCGGTGTACATTATGGCTTGCTACTTTCGAATACATCCTAGTTTGTACTCTTGTGTATATCCTGATTTACTACTCTTGCATCCATCCTGATTTTGTACTCCTACGTACATCTTGTGTCACAACCCATTCTGGAGAATTAGGCATGATATCTGTGTCAACCCTTGTAGCAACCTGAATACTTTTAGGAATAATAACTACAATGATTACGAATTAAATCCCATAGTCTAGACATGCAATGACCATAATAATCAAGAACAGTAATAATATAAGCGAAAGTATTTAATACTAACAACTGCAACTATCATGATATCATATCCCATACTATATATCAGTTTAACATTTACAAACCGTTCATTCTTCCACAAAATACTAATATATCCATATACATGTATCCAAATAAAAAAGATTAAATCTGTTACATGTGTCTTGATAAACATTTTTGTCCACCAACAAAAAGAATCATAATGTATCTAGGAGGGGAAAAGTAAGAGGAGGGCTACGTCATGCGTAAATACAGTCGCTGTAGGTGAGCTCTTGTCATGCTCTCTACTAACATCATCGACTCCGGCTACCATGCTCGCCAAAGGAGACTCCATAAAATCCTCAATAAAGTAGTCACCTACAAAAGAATCTGAAAAGGAATGTCGATACGAGGGTGAGCTCCCATTCCAGCTCAGTGAGAAATCTAGTATCAGATGTATGCAACATACAATATCAAATGATATGAAATGTAATTTATTTTATATTAGGTCTCAAGTTTATGTTTCTACATCTTGGGCGAAGATAGAAGCTGACAACCTTGGGCCGTTAAACCTCTTCTACAAGCAAACTCTCTCTTTCGGGACACCAATCCTTACATGGCTCGTCACCTCCCATCATAGACGCCAACTACCATATACCTATATGTCACTAACTCCTCCTAGGGTCACTCAGCCTTCAAAAGTGCAAAGCTATGCCAATATCTTAACCTCTACTAGAAGGACATAGGAAAGAGGGAATGACACCACTTATGTCTATTATGTACATTCATTTCATTCTGGCTATCAGTAAAAAAAAAAATCCCCATATTACCACTCCAATGGATCATCGTACCCCCACTAGCATGGCGACAAAACCATCTTGACTTACACTAGTAGAGATCCCCGGCTCACCATTCCCATGGATCACCATGCCCCCACTAGTGAGTTTACATTCCAACATGATCCCCATATCCATTCTCCAACACGTCACATGAACCGTCATACATGATTGTAATCCAACATGACTCATGCACCCGCACTTCTATGCGTCACACAAGCCATTATATATGGTTGCATATATCTTTATTAAATAATAAAATTATACCCCAATAGCTATTCCTGGATTACCACTCCTATGGTCACCGTGTCTTCACTAAGGTATAATCAATATGGCCCATGTATTGTGCTCCCACACGCCACACGTCCATCATACCCAATCAACCAATCAAAGCATACATAGCTGTTATATGCAATGCATGCTCATACATAGCAGTAATGGAAAAGATACAATTAATTATAACCTAAGCATGTTACTAAGCATAAATAGACATGTGCAAATGTTCTAAGTCCACGGACTAGACCCCTCACCTGATTACACAAAGAGTGCAACAGTAATATGAAGCTTTGGTAGAAAGCTTGCATTTTACCCTTATCTAATACCTATTTAAGCATATAAGGTTTCATTAGTTCATTGTATAGCTTTTAATTAATATGGACAAGTCTTACATGTCTATACACGGGTCCTAAGGTAAGTAGGGAACCTAACGATTGGCCTTCCAATTCATTACTAGGCATAATAATCAAAATAAACTAAATCGAAGGATGAAACCGATTGATAGTTCCTCTGGCACAATCATCCGATTAACACTTAGTATATTTTCTAAGTAGACCGAACTGGAGGGATTAGCAGATGGTCGAGCATCCAGCAGATTTTGTAAGACCCGCACTCCATGAACCCGAATCTAAACCTTGAATTCATGTCGTAACAGGTCTTCCAATCATCACCGGGCCAGACGGGACGAGCGAATGACAAATAGGTATGAAACGGACCAATTTAAGTATGAAATATTTCATACCGGTCGATGGTACCGGTCTTGGTACCGGTCGACCGGTATAGCCTATGCGGCAGACTACTAAGATCTGGAACCGGATCTCTGCGGGTCCCACTTTCTAAATTCTGAACCCTAGGTCTTTCCTAATCTTAGGAGGCTTCCTAAATCTAAACCTAGCCTATATAAATCCCTCTAAACCTCCTAGAATCCCTTCCATTGATCCTCACAAACCTTAGAAAGGAGAAGGAGATTGAAGAAGGAGAAGGACCTAGGAAGGAGAAGGAAGAGCCGTCATTGCCTTTCGACGAAGAACACCTTACGCAAGTTGACGGTAAGTGCTTAAACCCTCTCTCACATTATGACTCTAGGATGGTTAGGTTGCTTTGATCAATACCATGCAAAGCAGGTATTGATCTAAAACCCTATTTTGCCGATAAACCCTACTTTGCCGTCAAATCCTAATCTAGTCGGTAAACCCTAGATTCGAGTTCTAGGAAGAATACCATCAAAACTAGGACTTGAATGGAGTTGGAAACAATTCTAACTCAATGCTTAGACCTAGAATATGTAGGAGAAACCCTGGAATCAATAGGGGATGACCGACGGGAGTCGAGAAATCGGATGTATGGTCTTCCAGAGACATACCGGTCGACTATAACGTCGCACCTTATGCGACTGGTACTACGAACGGTACATTCCGGGGACTGTTCTGTGGGGACCGGCTGACCATACCGGTCACAGGTTTCCCCACAGTGCTGCGACCGGTACCTGTGATCGATCAGCTCTATGAGATGTGTTTTGTCATTGTTGGTTTCGACCAACGTGAACCTATTCTAACTAAACCCTAATTTCGTGTAGGACTTTGTGATAGAACGTTTAGATCTTGCAATGCGGAGCAAGCTATCAAACAAGCATCAGGTAAGGGAATCAGACCTAAACCCTAATAATTAATGAACAGTAAAACGTTGTTAATAATCCTGAATTAGTGGTGTGATGTTTGTACATACTCGCATGTCATCTTTTATTTCCAGTTATTATTATTGTTCATGCATACTTGCTATGCTAGGTTGTGACTGTTAGGCATGTGATTGTTTTCGTTGGTGTGTGGAATGGGAAGGGCCTGGGGTCTGGGATCGTTCCTCACACTGGCACCTTTCATATCGTTCTGTCTTAGTATGCTTGGTGCGGGTAAGGTATCAGGGGGAGGACATGGCACTGTGGTCTCTGGCCTGGCCACCAGACTCTAGCTCTATCTCTATGCCGTAGGGAGCCATGCTGGGATAGGGCCTACTTTGATGACATATAGGATTGGTTATTTGCGAGCCCAGTTTACAAGCCCTCGCCAATAGGGGCTTATGTGTTGGTATGGGTAGAGTATCAGGGGAGGTATTGGCGGTGTTTGATCCGGACGCCTTAGCTCTATCTCTATTCCATGATAGGGTGCATGTGGGACGGCAGTGGTGTTTGATCCACTGGGCGGCTTCACACACTCGTGTATAGAGGTGCGGTGGCCGCCAATCCTTTCTATAGCACATTGCAAACATAAAACCAGACCATGAAGTGAATGTTACTCATGCATATGTTTGTTGCATTGTCTGATTGTCTTACTGAGCTAAGTTGTGAGCTCACCCTTGTGTACACACTATTTTTAGATGTTGATGTAGGTTACACCGTAGAGGATTACGTGGACGCTCCAGTGTATGGAGGCGTAACTGCCCTGGACGTGTAAGCAGGAGGGGATGAGCATGACGCTTCATGCGAGTGCCCTTTCTGCATGTACCTTTAGGATTCTATTTAATTTATTTTTATTATTTTTGGTTGAAGATACAGTTGATGTAAAAATATTTAATTAAGTTTCGGTATTTGGATAATTAGATATTTATTTAAATTTATCAATACATTACTCAATTCATTCTATTTTAAAGACTTTCACTGTATTCATTATTATTCTGATTGTGGTTATGTGCAATGATTTGAATGAGTGGACACGGTCTTATTGAGATCCTGGTGTGAACCCTTGGTTCAGTGATGGTTCACTCACACTTCTAGTTCAACCAGAATTGGGGTATGATAACTTGGTATCAGAGCCCTTAGGCTCTGTCCAACAGACCATATTGCACTTAACTGAGTCGATGAACTAAGATAGGAAAAAAAAAATTTAAAAACTTTAATAAGAACACACCTTAAGCACTTGTTTGATTCCTGAGACTAAATAAGAAAGAGCATAACATACTATATTGAATATAAAATTAATAGATGCACATGCTCTAGATAGAAAAATCATAAACTTCTACCAAATTGAAAAGGAAACTATATCAAGAGTAGAATATAGAACATCAAAAGAGCTAGATATGTTTATATAGGATGCGGTGCATTATTGACTTACTCTTATGATTATAGAGGATGCACATACCTGATTCTAATTCTCGTACCTTGATAGAATACCTTCTTGATTCAACCTGTCAATTGGAGTTATAAATGTTATTTCCTTAGAACTTGTCCTGATTATACCAATCTAAGCTACTCCCATGATCGACACCATGAATAAAGATATGAACCGAATGAACATTTAAAGGTTTAATCATTCCGAATGTACATCTTTTCGATTTTATACCTGATTTATTGATGTTCCAAAACTTCTCCAGATTTATTTTTGTAGTGCCTTGACCAATGGCACTATATACTCGATAGAACCTGTAACCATGAGGGTAAGAGCTGTAAAATCTCTATTTCCATATATTTGGACCACTGTGCAACTTAACGACCTTTTGATGCTGTTGGATTACCATAGATTTACTCCTGATCCTTTAAATCTAAGTTCACTAGATAAAACAAGTGTTCTTCATCATAATGAATTTGAAATAAGGAAATGAATCACTTTTGGATAAACATTCTGATTCTTATATTCCTTGACATCCGTTGATAGAGATACTTAGTTAATAAAGGAATTAATGGAAGGGAGATGATTAAATTCAGATTAAAAACCTCAGATGAAGTAATGGAGGATCTGTTTCGAGATTGCTGAATGGATGGATTTGTGTCATGATCTATAAAAGAGTGCATAAGCAGGAAGTGAGAACTATCAAGAGTAGCCAGTAAAGAAATAGATAGCACTCAAGTAGAGTTAAAGATGACTATATTGGTATGAATTTTGACAAGATAGAAGGTTTCTAAAGGCAGAGTCCCAGAGTACCAACAAATTTGCCAGGACCTCCTCACATAAACTCTGAAACAATTGTGACGAATCTAGTATTTCAGATGAAAGCTCAGCAGAAAACATTCCTGAACGAGATGCTGAAGATGTTCAGGCCACCGGGATATATTCCTACAGAAGGTACGCCGGAGTCTGGAAGAAATGACACTACACTGCCAATGGATGGTAGTACTGGGCCGATGGGCCAAGGACAGAATCTATAACCACCACACCAATTTCCATCGTCGTCTACCTATCAAGGAGTCTACCCCTACCCACCACCATGGTACGAAATGAATGCACAGGGGCAGAATGACCTATGTCGAGCGGTGGATAGGTTCCTAAAGCTGAAACCCCCTACTTTCACATGGAAACCAGGGAAACCACTGTGGCCTGCACAGTGGGTGTCTGAAATAGAGAAGAACTTTCGTCTGATGACATGTACGGAAGATGAGAAGGTGTTGTTTGCTACGCACATGCTTAAGGAAGATGCAAATGCCTGGTGGAACTCTACCCGGTCATACCTAGAGGTAAAGCACACTCACATCGATTGGGCAACATTCAAAGGATCTTTCTTTGATAAGTATTTTCCAAAGAGCTTTAGAGATAAAATGGAGAAGGAATTCCTCAATCTGCAACAATCTCAATCAACTGTTGATGCTTACCAGAAAAGGTATGAAGAGCTGTTCTTCTTCGCTCCGGTAAGCATGCAAGAAGAAGAAACCAAGACCCGTAGGTTCACCATGGGATTGCGAGGAAGTATCCGAGAGCGCGTCTTGGGATTGGAAAAGAAAATATATAACGAAGCTGTGCAGATTGCCAGGGTAATTGAATCCAGTCAAAGAGAAAGCTTCTTTGCTCCGAACAGGGGACTGAAGAGGCCTACTATTGAGACTTCAGGTGGAGGCAATACTAGACCATTCCATCCATACAGGGCTCAGTCCACTGTGGTGCCTGCAAGGAACACTACTGCACCACCAATGTCACAGGTTGCTGGACAGAACCCAATTGTTAAATGTTTCAACTGCCAGCAATTGGGTCATTATGCAAGGACCTGTACTCTACCAAAGAAGCAACTGCTGCAGCAAGGAAAGGTATTCGCAGTCACCATTGAAGAGGCAGCCGCATCACCTGATGTGGTTACTGGTATGATTCAATCCCTTCCTATTTGTTTTACTGTTGTTGTGTTTGAGCATGTAGAACTAAGGGATAATTAAATTTCAGGGACTGTAAATATAGTTGGTATACCTGCCAGAGTACTCTTTGACTCTGGGGCCACGCACTCCTTCGTTTTTATTTCTTTTGGGAAGTGAATGGAATTACCTGTCAAGTGTTTGAACCCAAGCTTGATAGTTCACTCTCCGTTGGGAGTCGAAGTGGCGTTGAATGAATACTATGGGCCGTGTACAGTCAATATTGAGGGCCGAAACCTAGAAGCAAATCTGGTTCTACTCAGGATGGCAGACTTTGATGTCATCTTGGGAATGGATTGGCTAGGCCATCATTCGGCTAGCTTATTATGTGGTGAAAAGAAACTTGTGCTTAAAGATGAGAAAGGGAAAGAGTTTAGCTTCACTAGGACCAAGTTACCTAGGAAGTTGAAGCTGATCCTCTCCGCCCTAAAAGCTAAGAGATGCTTAGTGAAGGGAGGAGTGGGGTACTTAGTGTCTGTAGTCGACATAACTGCTGAGGTGCCAAAGATGAAAGATCTAGATGTGGTACAAGAGTTTTCAGATGTATTTCTAGAAGATCTACCAGGTCTACCTCCAGACAGGGCTACAGAGTTCGTAATAGACCTTATGCCAGTGTCGGTGCCGGTGTCTAAAGCACCGTACATGATGGCCCCTACCGAATTAAAGAGTTGAAGACCCAATTACAAGAACTATTAGATAAGGATTTTATATGACCAAGCATCGCCATGGGGAGCACCTGTATTGTTCGTCAAGAAGAAGGACGATAGCGTACGACTATGTATCGACTACCGAGAGCTGAACAAGTTAACCATCAAGAACCGATATCCTTTGCCAAGGATCGATGATCTGTTCGATCAATTGCAAGGTGCAAAGGTTTTCTCAAAGATTGATCTTAGATCAGGGTATCACCAATTGAAGATCAAGGCCGCAGATATTCCGAAGACTGCTTTCAGGACAAGGTATGGGCATTATGAGTTCCTAGTAATGTCATTCGGGTTGACTAACGCTCCAGCGTCATTCATGGAACTGATGAACCGAGTGTTTCATGACATGTTAAACACTTCGGTCATCGTATTCATTGACGACATATTGGTCTACTCGCAAGATAGGGAGACTCATGCGACACATTTGAGAGCAGCCCTACAGCGGTTGAGAAGAGAGAAGCTTTACGTCAAGTACAAGAAATATGAATTTTGGCTGAAGGAAGTGGCCTTCTTGGGTCACATAGTATTTGCAGACGGTATCAAGGTAGATCCAAGCAAGATCGCAGCTATAGTAGGATGGGATGCACCGAAATCAGTTACGGAGATTCGTAGTTTCCTTGGATTGGCTGGTTACTATAGAAGATTTGTGGAAGACTACTCAAGGATCGCCGTTCCACTTACCAGACTAACCAAGAAGGGAGAAAAATTCATATGGATAGATGAGTGCGAGAAGTGCTTTCAGACTTTGAAGTCAAGACTAGTCTCTGCACCTATCTTGACCATCCTAGCACCAGGCTTACCGTTTACCTTATATACAGATGCTTCAAGGTTGGGTCTTGGATGTGTATTGATGCAAGGAGAACAGGTGATTGCCTACGCATCAAGACAATTGAAAGAGCATGAGAATAATTATCCTACACATGATTTGGAGTTAGCAGTGGTTATACATGCAATCAAGACTTGGAGACACTACCATTATGGTGAAAAGTTTCAGATTAAATCGGATCACAAGAGCATAACTTACCTTTTCACTCAGAATGACCTAAATATGAGACAGAGGAGATGGCTGAAACTATTGAAAGATTATGATTGTGACATCCAGTACCATCCGGATAAGGCAAATGTCATGGCTGATGCTTTAAGCAGAAAGTGGGCATTGAAACCTGAGGCAGGACCAAGTATAAATGCTGCATTGTGTGCTGCAGTCTCAAGTTCAATAGAAAATGATGAAAAGTATATAATAGAGACTGCAAGAGATCTAGTAGAACAGGGCTTAATTCATAAGTTCACATTGATGTTTGCAGCTCTGAAGATCTCATCGGATCTAATAGATGAGGTCAAAGTAGCAATCCTATAGGATCCACACCTCAAGACTGTGTAAGAAGATCTAGAGCCTCAGGAATGTGGGACCATACGAGATTTTGACCAGACGTGGTAATGTGGCATATCAACTGGCTCTACCACCATCCATGTTGAGCGTTCATGATGTGTTTCATGTTTCTTTATTAATGAAGTATGTTAGGGATCCATCGCACATCTTGACAGCAGACCCACCAGACTTGACAGAGGACTTAACATTTGAAGTAATACCTGTGATGCTCACAAGCTGAAAGGTACAACACCTTCGAAGCAAGGATAACCACTACGTCAAAGTGCATTGGAAAAGCCAAGATGTGGAAGAAATTACATGGGAGGAAGAGAACGCAATGAGAAAGGAATACCCTAACCTTTTCGATGATCAAGGTACGTTTAAATTTCGAGGCTGAAATTTATTTTAAGGGTGGGGGAGTTGTGAAACCTACATGGAAATTTCGGGGACAAAATTTCTTTTAAGGGTGGGGGAGTTGTAAGACCTGCACTCCATGAACCCGATCTAAACCTTGAATTCATGTCGTAACAGGTCTTCCAATCATCACCAGGCCAGACGGGACAAGCGGATGACAAACAGGTACAAAACGGACCGATTTAAGTATGAAATATTTCATACCGGTCTTGGTACCGGTCGACCGGTATAGTTTGTGCGGCAGACTACTAAGATCTGGAACCGGATCTCTGCGGGTCTCACTTTTTAAATTCTGAACCCTAGGACTTTCCTAATCCTAGGAGGCTTCCTAAACCTAAATCTAGCCTATATAAACCCCTCTAAACCTCCTAGAATCCTTTCCATTGATCCTCACAAACCCTAGAAAGGAGAAGGAGATTGAAGAAGGAAAAGGAGCTAGGAAGGAGAATGAAGAGCCGCCATTTCCGTTCGACGAAGAACACCTTACGCAAGTCGACGATAAGTGCTTAAACCCTCTCACATTATGATTCTAGGATGGTTAGGTTGCTTTGATCAATACCATGCAAAGCAGGTATTGATCTAAAACCCTATTTTGTCGATAAACCCTACCTTGTCGTCAAATCCTAATCTAATCGGTAAACCCTAGATTCGAGTTCTAGGAAGAATACCGTCAAAACTAGGACATGAATGGAGTTGAAAACAATTCTAACTCAATGCTCAGACCTAGTATATGTTGGAGAAACCCTGGAATCAATAGGGGATGACCGACGGGAGTCAAGAAATTGGATGTATGGTCTTCCGGAGACATACCGGTCGACTATACTAGTTGCACCTTATGCGACCGGTACGGCGATCGATACCTTTTGGCGACTGGTCTATGGGGACCGGCTGACCATACCGGTCGTAGGTAGGGGAATCAGACCTAAACCCTAATAAGCGTCAGGTAGGGGAATCAGACCTAAACCCTAATAATTAATGAACAGTAAAACATTGTTAATAATCCTGAATCAGTGGTGTGATATTTGTGCATACTCGCATGTCATCTTTTATTTCTAGTTATTATTATTGTTCATGCATACTTGCTATGCTAGGTTGTGACTGTTAGGCATGTGATTGTTTTCGTTGATGTGTGGAATGAGAAGGGCCTGGGGTCTGGGATCATTCCTCCCACTGGCACCTTTCGTATCATTCTGTCTTAGCATGCTTGGTGCGGGTAGGATATCAGGGGGAGGACGTGGCACTGTGGTTTCTGGCCTAGCCACCAGACTATAGCTCTATCTCTATGCCATAAGGAGCCATGCTGGGATAGGGCTTACTGTGATGACATATAGGATTGGTTAGTTGTGAGCCCAGTTTGTAAGCCCTCGCCAATAGGGGCTTACGTGTTGATATGGGTAGAGTATCAGGGGAGGTGTTGGCGGTGTTTGATCCGGACGCCTTAGCTCTATCTCTATTCCATGATAGGGTGCATGTGGGACGACAGTGGTGTTTGATCCACTGGGCGGCTTCACACACTCGTGTGTTGAGGTGCGGTGGCTGCCAATCCTTTCTATAGCACATTACAAACTTAAAACCAGACAATGAAGTGAATGTTACTCATGCATATGTTTGTTGCATTGTCTGATTATCTTACTGAGCTAAGTTGTGAGCTCACCCTTGTGTACACACTATTTTTAGATGTTGATGCAGGTTACACCGTGGAGGATTACGTGGACGCTCCAGTGTATGGAGGCGTGGCTGCCCTGGACGTGCAAGCAGGAGAGGACGAGCATGACGCTTCATGCGAGTGCCCTTTCTGCGTGTACCTTTAGGATTCTATTTAATTTATTTTTATTATTTTTGGTTGAAGATACAGTTGATGTAAAGATATTTAATTAAGTTTCGGTATTTGAATAATTGGATATTTATTTAAATTTATCAATAGATTACTTAGTTCATTCTATTTTAAAGACTTTCGCTGTATTCATTATTATTCTGATTGTGGTTATGTGCAATGGTTTGTATGAGTGGACACGGTCTTATTGAGATCTTGGTGTGAACCGTTGGTTCAGTGACAATTCACTCACACTTCTGGTTCAGCCGGAATTGGGGTGTGACATCATTCGGCTCCTATACTGTCATACATACTGGGGTTTCAGTAGGTCTTTCAGAGGCTTTCTTGGGTGATCTATCATTTGGTACTGCCTCCTCTTAGTATTAAGCCTAAATGGAGGGTCCAAGTCATTCAGACCCACCAGGTTACCTGTTGGATGATCGGGAGGATAATCATAGGATCATGCCTCCAGGAGGTCTTTCAGTATGAGGCATTGGTTGGTTCATTGGTCATAAGCCAAGGCATTGGCCTTGGCAGAGGCATGGTCTAAGCTACCTGGAGGAATGGTCATAACCAAGCCTCCAGTTATGCTTCCAGTTCAGTCCCAGAACCAAGTCACGAATCGAACTTGGTTTCCAAGCTTAGGAGACTTGATCTCCAGTACAAGGATTCCATTTTAGTTGGTGGGAAACTTATTCCACCATTTATTAGGTATAATGGGAGTCATTTATGGCTCTAATAACTCCTTTAATAGAGTTGGGTGAGAAAACCTAACATTTTTAGGTTATTAATGAAGTCTCCATTAATGGAGCTCAACCACCCAAGGTTCCATAACTTAAACACCAAACGAAGAGAAGGGAAGGTTGATTAAACTTACCTCCAAGGGATTGATGCTAGGGCTTGAAGTTCTTGAGCTTTAAGTTCTTTCCTTCTCTTCTTCTCTTCTCTTTTCTCTCACTCTCGTATGGTTCCAAGAAGGAGAAAAGGAGGGCTTAGTCCCCCTTCTATAGAAATTGGGGAGATAGAAGGGCTAATCTCTCGATCAATCAATTACTAATAATCGGGTGGTTGATCATCCGATTGGGCCAAAGTATAGCTTATTGGCCAGGTATTTGGAACGGATGCTTTGGGATGCCTACCCATTCCACCTAAGGTCTACTAGGGCACCTTACCCTACTAAATATACATAGTAAAGATTTACCTATGGCTTGGACCACTATCGGATCCACATCAGGTGTTCCATCAGTCGATGTGTTGAGACCTGGTATAGGAGGAATCTGGATTAGTAAGGGATTCCGGGTGCAGGTCTCACATCTTGATTCTATACTCCTGCGTACATCTTGGTTTGCTACGCTATGATCCATCTTGATTTGCTACTTATGCGTCCGTCCTGATTGGCATATACCATTTGTTCAAATGCTTGATTACATCTGTTACACACACCTGTTTAATCATATCTACATACACTACTACTCGTGCATACCTGCTTGACTATATCCACTATTTCATATACTTACTTTTTCACATATGCTTGCATACATCACATGTTCATATATGCTTACACACACTTGCTTGTTCACATTTTCTTGGCATACATTAAATATTTACATATGCTTATGTACGTCGTTCGTATCTGCCTGCGTACACTACTTGTTCATATCTTGTTACATATACATTCGCTTGTTTATATCTTGTTACACACACCATTGTTGGCACACACACTTGCTTGTTCATATCTTGTTGCTCACTCCACTATTACACACATTTCCTTATTCATATCACATGTATTGCACACACATGATTGAGTACATCTAGGTTACCCACATCATATGTTTACTTTATTGCACATATCACTTGTTCACCTTGTTGCACATATTACTTGTTCATCTTGTTGACATACTCACTTATTCACCTTATGGCACACATCACATGTTCACCTTATTGCATACATTACATGTTCACACTGTTGCACACACCACTGCTATACCAATGCCTAAACTACGTGGAACCTGATTCTGGAGGGTCAAAAGTCTCAAAGGATACATAGGAAATTTTAGACATACCGCAAATTCAATCCATCATTGCAACCCCACCAGTCCAGTTTATTATAGAGTTGAAAATCTATTTGTGGCACAGGTTACACAAAGAAGGTTATACAGGTCAAGAGTAACACATGTGGTCTTAAAGAAGTCATAGACCTGATGAGGTCACTACTTAGGAAGCTTAGCAGATTCAGAGTAGTTACAACACAGGTAGTCTTGAAGAAGTCACAGATCTGATATGGTTGCTATTCAAGAATTTTGACATATAGAGCTAAAATTATTGGTTCTACAACATGAACGATCTGTTCAAGGAGCAATGCGGGGGGGGGAATCCAGATCAAGTTCAAAGTAGTGCAAAAATGGGCCACTTCTTTTTGTCTTCTACCTCAATCGTTCACAAGCTCGGCCAAAGAGGGGCATCTATAAGCACCCTATTTTTTCCATCCTTTTTATAAGCATAAACTTCTCTCAACACTCAATAGGGAAGCAAAACATGAAGGAAGTGTAGGACTAAACCCTAGAACCATCTCCATACCCTAGATAACCCTTAGGATAAAAACCTGCCATATATAGACCCCCCTATGTCATTTTCCCCTTTAGGTTATATACTTTTCATATATAGATCCCGTGTGCCATTTTCCCCCTTAGGTTATAAACCTACTACAAATAGACCCACCCTATTTCAAGTGCTTGTGGTGTGTTTATATTACGACTTTTGACTTATCCTAACTCAGTTAACGATTCCTGTGGAGGTATTCAGGTATAATGGGCAGAGCCTTCGAGCTCTGATACCATGTTGTCATACTCTAATTCTGGACTAACCAGTAGTTTGATGAACCGTCATAAGAACCAACGGTTCAACCAGGATGTCATAAAGACCATGCCAACAAATCAAACCAAATACACATTTCACAACATAATCAGAGATAATAAAATAAATAGTGGAAGTCTTTATTAATAATGAACTGAGTGCCTAACATGATAAATAAATATTCAAATCCAATTATCTCCAAACAAACTCAAAACATAATTAATAATCTATTACAAGTTTCGATAATCAAAATATAACTAATCTAAGAATAAAGACACTGGAAGCACTCGCACCCAGAGTCATGCTTATCTTCCATAGCTTGAGTATCCATCACCGCCACGTGTCTATACAACGATGCTTTCATATAATCTTCAACAGTAAGACTTGCATCATCAACTAAAAATATTCGACGCCGAGGGTTGAACACACATCATGGCTCAGTGAGAAAATAAAATAATTCGTAAACATATGCATGCATTCAATTCATTATCTTTGGTCTAGTTTAAGTTTACAACTGTAATATAAAAAAGATTAGTGGCCAATGCACCTCTATACACTAGTGT
Source organism: Protea cynaroides (assembly GCA_028583415.1). Classification (NCBI taxonomy): domain Eukaryota; kingdom Viridiplantae; phylum Streptophyta; class Magnoliopsida; order Proteales; family Proteaceae; genus Protea; species Protea cynaroides. Next base: position 20,529 of record JAMYWD010001183.1, read on the forward strand.
GTAAATCCGTCCAATGGATCAAACACCATTGCTGTCCTACATGCACCCACCATGAAATAGAGATAGAGCTAAAGTGTCCAAATCACACAATGCCAACACTTTATCTGATGCCCTACCCATACCAAAACGTAAGCCCTACTGGCGAGGGCTTACAAACTGGGCTTGTAACTAACCAATCCTAAATGTCATCATAATTTGTATCTAAGGCTTTATCCCTGCATCCCTCAATATGCTTATAGAGATAGAGCTAGAGTTTGGCAGACAAGCCGAAGACCACAGTACCGTGTCCTCCCCCTGATGCTCTACAACATACTAGTTTTGCTAAGGTAATTGAGATACGATAATATCATTGCGAAGAACGGAATAAAGGGGCTCGAGTCTGTGGTCATGCCCAAGACCAGAGTACCATGTCCTCCCCCAGATGCTTTACCCAATCTAACACATCAACCACATACACAAGCACATGTCTATT
>JAMYWD010001184.1:0-22445 GCA_028583415.1 Protea cynaroides
ACATGACCAAAATTTACATTGATCATAAAGGGTTTGGAAGACTGTTTTGGAAACATCACTATCACAGATATTTAATTGATGGTAACCAGACCACAGATCAATCTTTGAAAACACTACAGTCCCCTGTAGTTGGTCGAAGAGATCGTCAATCCTGGGCAATGGGTGCTGATTCTTGATAGTGATCTTGTTCAATATTCAATAGTCAATACACAGCCTTATACTTCCATCCTTCTTTATGAATAAATAGGCGCTCCCCAATGTAAAATACTTGGCCTCATTATGCCTTGGTTTAGTATTTCTTGTAATTGAACCTTGAGTTCTTTGGGATTCTAAAAGTGCCATTTGGTATGGTGCTTTAGATACAGGTGCCGACCTTGGGAGTAGGTGGTTTGCAAACTCAGTTGCCTTATTGGGTGGCAAACCTGGTAGGTCATCTGGATACACATCTGAAAACTCATTTACTGCTCTGATCTCCTTGAGTTTTGAGATATTTAGGATAGTGTCTCCTACAGATGTATTGCACCCGGTACAACCTTGTGCTAATATCTTACTTTGCAGACAAGGCTGAGATGAATATCTTCTTCCATTTTCCTTGGGTTGTCTCTAGAGAAATTAATTGATGTTCCCATCATCTATCTTGAATGAGATTTTTCTTAATGCACAAAGGACACTAGCTTTGTGGGTGGATAGCCAATCCATTCCTAGTGTTAAGTCAAAATCAATTTTGTCCATTAGGATTAGATTTCCATCCAACTGCTTAACTCCAACTTGTATATAGCAGGGTCCATGGAAATGGCACAACTCCACTTTATATCCTAATGATATGCAACTATAAGTTGAGATTCCAATGGTTTTGGGGTGTTTACGACTTCAAATGCATACAAATAAAAACAGCATTGGAAAGTACCTGTCACCACATTAGTGGCCTTTTTTGCTTCTTCAGCCATTGTAGCATAAACTTTTCTTTTTTGCGATCCTTATTTTGTTGGTTTCCAATAGTTCTTAGCCATGTGACCTTTTCTATTATAATTGTAACATATTCTTGGTGGTGGTGCCATATCGAATAGAGCTGGAGGGGAAATACCCTTGACAAGTACCTTAGAGGATGTCTGCTGGTTAGGTGTAGTCTAGTATGGCATTTTGACCATACGATTGTTAGCGATTAGACTGGCTCACTTGACTCCATTGAATACTTGCTTATCCCTCAGACTAGTTAGGTAACCATCTCTTTGACTGTCTTTTACCACCTTGGTAATTTGTACTATACTAGCGTAGGTAGTATGACCCTGAGCCTTTACAAAGGCCCTTATGCCATCTCTTAGGCCGTCTATATATCTCTTGACTTTCTATGCATCAATAAGCATGCTAGTGCTCGCAAAATAGTATAGTCTTTTAAAGTCCTGCTGATACTCAGTGACTGATTTCTTAACTTGACTGAAGGTTATATACTCAGCTTCCTTTTGATCTCTATAACATTGCAAAAGTTAGTTGCCAAAGAATGCCTCCTTGAAGTTTGCCCATGTGATATTACCATATTGTGCCTCCACTATCGATCGTGTGGATTCCCACCAATTATCAAACTCATCATCAAACATAAATGTGGCACAGAGGATTTTTTTATCATCAGAACATGGCATCATGCATAAGGTCTTCTCTATTGAATGCATCCAGATAGCAGGGCATAATGGCTCATTCCCCACACTTGTAAACTTTGGGGGATTCATCTTTTGAAATTCCTCTACTATCCTAGCCATTGTCATTGTAGTGGGTGGCGGTGCTATAGTGGCTTTTGATATAACCACTGCTGGTATTGGGGCTGGTACAAACGTGGTAGTAGGTTGCACTGGTACGGGTATAATGACTATAGCAATGGGCGCGGTAGCTGGGGCTGTTACCCATGCATCTGTAGGAGGTGTTGGTGCTGGTGCATATGCTGTAAAAACTGGTGCTACTGGTCCCTACTGTATGGCAGTAACCAACTGTGCCATAAATTGTTTCTACTTGGCATTTATAGTGCGAACAAAGTTACCCATGATCGTAATCATGTCTGCTACCATAAACACTGTAAAAGGTAGTGGCGTAGTAAGGTTGGCCTTGTCTTGAGCACTAGGTGTGTGCATTGAAACCACATCCTGATCATTTTTTTTGTTGGCTAAGGAGGAAGGCCACCATCAGTAGCATGGGGTACTCGGGCTCTTTTACGTGTTCTTGGAGACATTAGTTCTTAGAACTACTCGATACCTATAAAGGAGAGCAAAAACCAATATTTCCTTAGTCGTGTAGACCATTCATTGGTAAAACTATTGCCATAATAGATTAGAATACTCATAAAATCTAATGGGAATGTCTTTTATGTATGAGTTTGCAAGTGTATAGACCATGCTTCTGCACATATGATGATGCAAGCGTTACATAACGAAGCGATTGTCTCAAAATAGAGTTGTGCTACCTATCGGTGCGGTAGATGGGTACAGGTTCATCGACTGGATAAAGGAAGTACTCTTTTTAAACTAAGCCATGGTCTTTTTCTCATTTTTACTCTTTACTATAGGCTTATGCAGCCGAAGGAGAAAGGCATCCTTCCATACGATTCTCTTGAGGTCTCCTTTGGCGCTTCTAATCTTTAGACTTACATCACATCAATTCTACTCATTAATGAAGTAGGTACCAGGTCTACTTCAATGAGTTTGTGACATACTATGTCATAGTACGGTGTCGGATCAGTCTTCCTTATCTAATCTTGAGGACATTGATCATGATAGCATAACCCTTGGATTGGCAGTCTACCTTATAGGAGGTTTCTTACATTTTTGTTCTTTTGCCTGGAGATCGACATCTCTACTGAGGAGGAGAAGTCAGTCCATACAAATTATAGCTGGGATTCCCTAGCCAAATTGAATCTTCAGGACGTTGTCATCAGTGACGATGAGTTGGAGTGGATCCCTCGGCTCGATAGGAAGCCGAGATGATGACATGTTAGGCGAGGTAGAACTCAGTGCATGGAGATGGATTGATCGTCTGATCTTGAGCCAACATAGGTAGATAGTAGAAGATTATCGACACCAGTTCCTTCAGAGTCTAGAGAGGTTTCACCACCTGCTGCTAATAGTGACGACAAGGTTTTACCTGCAGGTGCTCCTTAGGCTGAGGTTCCTGAGATTTCAAAGTTACGAGGTATAGTGGAGAGGCTCGCTCATTTATATCTGACTTACGAAAGTATTGCTCAGGTATGCAGACAAGTATCATGGCTTTCAAGAGATGTATGGTGCATAACATCGCTGGTGTAGAATAGTGTGTGATGTCTACAGAGCGTTCGATCATCGGTGTACGAAGGTCAGTGGAGGTTGCTAGACAGGAGACTGCATTCTCATAGATTGTGTTGGTTAACACAAGTATTGAATTTCCTATTCCTCCTTAGATAAAGGCTATAGTAGTAGTTGAGTGTTCGAGAGCAGATTGGTAGAGACTTAGAGTGGTGCCTAGAGTTTGGCCCACATACTCTTTGGATTGCACTGGGCATCAAGAGGAGAAACAGATGTAATAGCCAAACCAACAAACACTTATGTTTATTTTTATTTTTATTTAGTTCAGTTATCTTTCTTCAAGTTGTGTATGACTATTATTTGTCATTGTTTAATGGGTTGTACTCTCTCATGTATTTACCCTTTCCTATCATACAGTGTTTCTATTTTGATCATGAAGCATATCTCTTTAGTTTAATCTTGTTTGTCTATTAGTGTATTATGCTCTTTACTTTTTGTATTTGTTGCATAATCATTACATGATTTATTCTCATTGTCTTTTAGTCCACCTATGTCAGCATACTTAATTTTTGTATGTAGGTAGAATTAGTAGTGTATATAGTATGAAATATGCTCTGATACCAATTTTTTCACACTTCATTCTTGACCTATCGATACTATGGAATGGACAGACATCCTAATTAAGGGCATTGGAAATCTCCTTTCAGGATCACATTTTATAAAATACATAAATACCAATCCATAACACTACCTACACAAGGAATAATTAAACTTGTTCAGAGTAATTAAAGAAAACAACACATATTTTCAAAAAAAATCAATGGAAGCCTTTTCTCAATTCAAAAGTAGTTGACATCTACAATTTATGAAAGAATAATCAAAATATTATTCCAAGTAAAAGGTATTTCCAATAGCTTAAGTATTATTTGAAGGATATGGACAACACGTCCTCAATTAAATTATTTATTCAAATACTAGTAATATTATGAAAGAAAGTTTACGCCTATCCATAGACACAGTCATTCCACTAGCAACTAGAGCTATGGACATCATCATCGCTAACACCATCAACATCCTCCACACTGGATGGATAGTATCTCGGAGTATCAATGAAGTCACCAATGGTTACACCTATATCAACTAAAATATTGTGTGCATATGAGGTAAGCTTAACCACCGAGCTTAGTAAGGAAATCAAACATGCAACATACAAAATGAATGATATCACAACTACGGTCTGGTAAATAACTATAAGTGCCAGCTCAAGACAACCCATACATAGAGTCTCAAGGCTACACGGGTCACCCCCATCTGAATGATACTGTCCCACACACAGAACACAGCACACCTCCCAAGTATGGGTCTATCATTGTAGTATAAGTCCATTTTTCATTGACCACCTGCACATAACTCATCCAAAGTCCATAGTCCATTGGGCACTTAAGGGGATGGTAATCCTACTAGTCGACTCGCCAACCCATCCATACTATAATGGGTATGGGGAGTGTCACAGCTATGTTCATACCACCTTTTTATTGAACCCATGCCATTACATAACCCCCCAATGGCTAGGGGTACAGTTATAGGGATATTTATGTTCAACTAACCATATCCACCTATTTAGCCATGTTACTGGACCGTACCTTCACCAAGGTTTAGGCCCCGTTCGATCCCCACTTAGGACATCTGACTTGGCTAGGTTACATATGGTCAACGCAAAGCAACACCAGTAAGAAGTGGTGCAAGCATCCCATTCCACCCACCTTTCTCCTTACCGACTTAACTAGACATCAGGAATCATCAAGACCAGCTCTACCTTTCATGGACAGGTCAAGGGGCGTCCCATTCCACCCCGCTTCCAAACCACTACAAGTTTTACTGATCGCATATAAGAGAGTGCATATGCATGAGTAAATGATATAGTTTATTGGATGACATGCTATTATACACAAAAGCATGTTATCAATCTCATAACATCACTCAACACAATTCAAAAGAACTAACCTACCAAACAAGGGTCTAATCTCCTCACTTGAGATGGTAACTGTAAAATCCGTGCATGTAAATTTCGAGGACGAAATTTCTTTTAAGGGTGGTGGAGTTGTAAAACCTGCATGCCATGAATCCGGTGTAACCTCACGTCCTCATGTCATGACCAATCTTTTCGTCATGACCAATCTTTCCGTCATAATCGGTCTAAGTGAACCAATTTGTATGAAGAAACCACAAGATAAGGTAAGCAATAAGTTAAATTTAGCTGGTGTGGTTGACTGTTTAAGTTTATGTGGAAGCAACCAGTCATTAGTTTTTTTTTGTTATAGGTGTTACTATGGAAGATTATATTGATGAACCAACGTATAGATATGTCACGATTATGGATGTGAAAGCTATGGAGGATGAGCAGGACTCGTCATGCGAGTGTTTCAACTATGTCTACGCTTAGTGGTTAACTTTCGTATTTTGATATTTATAATAGTTTGTTATAATTATGTTTTGGTTACTTGGAGATAAATGGTTTATTATTTACTTATCATTGTAGACACTCAGTTCATTATTAATAAGACTTTGCTATTTACTTTAATATCTCTGATTGATGTGGAATGTGTATTTGGTTTAGATTATTAGCACGGTCTTACGAGATCCTGACCTGGACTGTTGGTTCTCATGATGGTTCATCACACCATTGGTTAGTCTAGAATTGGGTGTGACAGTAACTGCAAGGATATTAACGAGTACAATCTTGAACAACTTTACTACATTCTTCCTGTACCTTAATAACATTAGAAATAATAATTACTAATCTCTTTGTTCATTATTAATCATTGTGCTTACTGTTTGTCTCTACCGTTATTAACATTTTGGTCTAGTAGTTTGGTTTTAACATGATACACTTGCTGTCCAAAGGTTCAAAGCATTTCTAGTAGTGGACAGTGATCATAAAATCAACTTTCAAGGCTAATATTCGAAATAATGGGAAATATATTTACATAAACATGATTTTTGGGATCCAAGCCCTTTAATAGGCTTCTAAAATTCCCAGAGAGATGCAATTCAAAATGGTCACGATTCAAGGCCAAAACCTCGTGCGGCACGTGGCGTGCTGCACCTTACGGCAGGTAGGCTGTGCGACACGTCATCAACCTCATGTCAAAACGTGGTCAAGATAATCTATTTTGATTCGGTGGTTTTCTTGGAATTTTCTAAGCCAGAATACAAAGTTTGGGCTAAAAACTTCATTTCTACATCAAGTTATGGATGCCGTTTGATTTCCCGTTGCTGGATCTGGTTTTAAACCTTTGATCCGATTCTAGCAACTCTTCTAAAGGATATAAACACATAGGTAAGTTCATAAAAATCCTAAAAGGGTAATGTCCAAGAATGGTCATCAACAGAGGTCGTTTCACCGTGCGGTACATGGTATCGATCGCAAGGTCACTGGCCATAGGGGTGCAACACTTATCTGACTACATGTCAAAATGTGGCCAGATCATGCTGATTTTTAGACCATATTATTCTTAAATTTTTATGAGTCTAATCTATGAGTTTGAGTCCAAAAATCCCATTCTAACTCATACAAATGATACCAAATTCATTTATCTATAAATCGATATTGCTGGATCTAGTTTCTGTTCTTTAAATCCTTTTTCTAGCAATACCAAAGATGATTTCCTTGGGTTAAAATCCATAATAATCCATTTAGATTTATCATTTGAGTTTGGGAGACTTGGATCCAATCAATAGTTTATTAAAATTCCATCTCCCAATATTTTAGAAATCTCAGTTCATCTTTAATTCAGATCCAACTCCAAGTTTAGTCTAAAGGCTGGGAAAATTGATTAACAATCTAGATGAATCCTTTAGATAAAAACCATATTAAACTTATTCATTCATCATCTTTATCCATCCTTTATCATTTATCCAGATCTTGGTTCTCTGTAAATTTGATCCATACACCTTTAGGTATTTGGGTGTGTATCAGAGATGCAAAAGAGGAGTTCATGGCCAGGAGTTTGATTAATTCTCCACCCATGGTTTGCTGGTTTGAATGGATTCGAAAGAAAACTCAGAAAATAAAGGAGTGATGCCCGTATTGGTTCTCTGTCGATGGACGTATCCGCTTTCCAATGGTTGAAGAGCTTCCTCTTTCATTTCATCTTAATCTTCTTTCCCTTCTTCCTTCCACAACACCTGCAAGACCTCTCTTCCTCTCTCAGGTTTTGGTTGTATAGAGAAAGACAATGTGAATGAAGAGAATTGAGAAAGGGAGAGGTAAACCAATCCCATCCCAATCACATTGGAGTGATTTGGGATCCAATCAAGGGGAATTTGAGGATTCCTTCCTTCTTATCCATTTTAAAAAGGATAATCAACCTAGACACATTTCTCAATGAGTCTAATTCAAGATTGAACATGACCATTGGTCCAATTGGGTGGGTTTTTCCAAACCAGACTTGGTTAAGAAGGTCCAACACTAGGGTACGGCATGTGTATTACCATACCTTAGTAGTGTCATGCCAGACCCCTTAATTGAGTCCTTATTGGATGTTTTAGGTACTAGATTTTAACTAGGTTACTTCCATTGGGCTTTATTGGTCTGGTTCTTGTTGGTTTGAACTGTTTGTCATAGTAAGACCTGTTACAAACTGAAATTTCCAACTTGGGAATGATATTTGGGCACGGGTCTTACAATTGGAGATTCACATGGCTCGCTAGAATCTTCAAAAAGTGTTAATTCTTGGATCTTCAAGTAATTGCATACAAAATAGGCCACACTTCCCTTGTCACACCCTATTTATGATATCTTAGAAATGTGACTAGATCACTCGTAAGCAACCCAATCCAACCCTAAGAACCAATCCAAAGCCATGTACACCATCACTAGGCCACATAAAATCTAACACATGAAAACCATAATCGGGATTATTAAGAGTAGCGGAAGCATAATATTTAACAAACTAAGGTTTTAATAATAAATAATAAGTAATTATGTTTACATCATATCATCAAAACATATTTAATTAATGGCAAACCATAAATCCAATAACAGTACCAATTCTTAGGCTCATAGCCACTAGTTGTCTCATAAAGGAAAAATATACTAACTAGATACCTACGTCTACTCGAAGATGCATATGTCGCAGTCGCATGTGCTGCCGTGGGAATCCTCTTCTATTACTGTCTCGTCCAAATGAGCAAAACAATAGACAGTTGATGACTCTACAAAATCAGTAACTATAGTACCTGTAACAACATCTAGAAAGAGGTAAGTGGGGTGAGGACACCAAAATGAGCTTAGTGAGAGATAGAACAAGCAACCAAGTAAAATGCATGAGATATGACATTTACGGGTTTGGTAATAATGCAATGTGCTAAGGCAGAGAATTGCCACACCATAAAGGGCAAAAACTCCTATACATAAGGAGGGAGCAAGCACGCATCCAGTTACACCATTGCAAATAACACCTCCCAAACAAGTAGGTTCCCTTTGGGGATAGGGTTGAACCAAGATGACGTAGTCCCCTAACCATCTCCTGGATCCCCTTGTCCATGAACCTACACCAGTACCTAATCTCCTCCTGGCTAGGGTTGTAGAGCATAGGGATTTATCATTAACCAATCCTAATATGTCAAACAATGCTATTATGTCCATACCCCAATAGGGTTATGTTAGATCCTCCCCCTCACCACCAGACTTGTCCAAACCGTTCCCTAGATAATGACCCCTGTTAGGATACTGCCAATGGAAACAATGGCCACATAGTAGCCACGGTCCCTCTACTAGGTCATGTGGTACCACATGACATAACCAGACATCATGTAACCAAAGATCATCATCATAATAAATGCAAATGCTTAAGAAATTATCACATTTATTGGATTACATGTTATCAAACAAGATACAATACAAACATGCAAGGTTCAATGGAAACACTCCATAAAATAAGGTAAGAATCTACCCCCTACCAGATAGGTGAGATCTACTCGCCCTCTGAGTATCAAAGGCTTTCCCTTGAATGCTCACTTTGTCAACTATAGTTGAATGTCTAGTCATTAACATTTAGGCTTGTCTTAGATGGGTCTTATCACCCCTTTACATTCCTAGGTACTGTCTTTGGTCAAGTAAAGAGGGTGGATAGCTGAGAGTTAAGTTTTGAGTTCATTCACTTTTCACTGGGTTTGTTCGATTACACGATCACTGGCTTCCTTCTACAGCTGGTCCCTCATCCAGATCCATACTAGACTTCTATGTGATTATCTGGCTGCAGCTCTAATCGCAATAGACATGCGACCAGACACGTGACCTTTAAAACCCATACCCAAAATTTCAGGCTAATTTGAACTTTTCGTTGCATGACATGTATTCCCACTGATATGACTCCAGCATCCATAATAGTTAAGAAGCATAACAGATCTTAGGTAAGACTCAGACTAAGTCTATGAAATATAGAAACCATTAAAGTCTTCTAGAATGTCAAACCATTTGATGCATGGCCAATATATATGGTAGGTTTCTAACTTAAGGGGGAAATGACACAAGGGTTCTATATATGGCAGGTTTCTAACCTAAGGAGGGAAATGACATAGAGAGGTCAATATATGATAGGTCTCTAACCTAAGGGGGAAATAACATAAAGGGGTCTATTATTGGTAGGCTTTTAACCTAAGGGTATCAAAGGGATGGAGATGGTTCTAGGGTTGGGTCCTACCCAATTCCTTCATGTTCAGCCTCATTCTTTAGTCTTGAGAGAGGTTTGTGCTTACAAAAAGGATGGCAAAAAGGGGTGTCTATGTCACAACCCATTCTGAAAAATCAGGCGTGATATCCGGGTCAACCATTGTGGCACCTGAATACATCCAAGATCATTACCACAACGAATACAAATAAATCCCACAGTCTATACATACAATATCCATAACAATCAGGAAGCAATAATAATATTAGCAGAAGCATTTAATATAGATAGATGCAACTAATGATAACATATCCCATACTATGCATCAAATTATCTGTTGCAAACCGTTATTCCTTCACAAAATACTACCATAATATCCATATACAAATACCCAAAATAAAAGAGAGTAAATCAGTTACATTGTTCTTGATAGACCTCTTCGTCTACCAACAAAAATAATCAAATATCCAGAGTATATATTGGGGAAGGGAGAAAGTAAGGGGAGGGCTATGTCACGTGTAGATGTAGTCACTGTAGGTGCAACCCTTGCTGTGCTCTCCACCGACATCATCAAAAGCCAACAGTGACACTAGCCAAGGGAGACTCCATGAAATCAGCAATAGATAAGTCATCTACAGAAGGATCTAAAAACCAGTGTTGACATGATCACATCCCAGCTTAGTGAGAAATCTAGTATTACATGCTATGTACGTACAATAACCAATGAGATGAATGTAATTTATTTTATATTAGGTCTCGGGTTTATGTTTCTACATCCTAGGTAAAGGTAAAAGTTGAATACACAACCGGGCCATTAAACCGCATCTCCAAGCTAAGTCCCCTCTTGGGGCCTCCCATCCTTATAGGGTTCATTGCCTCCCACCATAAATCTCACATACACCATTAATCGTATACCCATACGTCAATGACTCCCCCTAGAGTCACCTAACCTTCAGGAGTACAAGGCTATGACAATATATTTATCCCTAATGGAGGGGCGTAGGAAATAGAAAATGACACCACCTATGTCTATTATGTTCATTTATTTACTTTGGTTGCCCGCCAGCAGAAGTCCCCAGATCACCGTACCCCCACTAGCATGTCAACATAACCATCGTGCTATTCACTAGTAGAGAACCCCAGCTCTACTCCCATGGATCACCGTGTCTACCACTAGCGTGCTTACATTCCAACGTGATCCGTGCACCACACTCTAATGCGTCACACGAACCACCATACATAGTTGCAATCCAACATGACTCTTGCACCCGCACTCCTATGCATCACATAAGCCATCAAACATGGTCGCATCAATTTATTAATAAAAACTATACTCCAATGGTAAACCTCAGCTCCATCGCATGGATCACCGTGCTCCCACTAGAGCCTAGCATCAACAATGAGACCTGTGTATTGTACTCCCATACTCTACACGTCCACCATACCCAAACAATCAAACAACATTCATAGTTATTATAATACAAATGCATGCTCATACATAGCAATCATGAAAAGCATACATATATATAGCAACCTAAGCATGTTACTAGGAAAGTAAATATGTTATTTAAATGTCCTATATTTACGGAATAGACCCCTCACCTGATTGCACCACTAGTGAAACAATATCCAAAGCCAAATAGAAGGCTTCAATGATCACCCTTGCTCAATACCTAATTAAGCATATAAGGTTTCATTAGGTTTTTTTTATAACTTTTAACCGGCATAAACAAGTCTTAGAGTCCATGCATGGGTCCCACGGAAGACCAAGAACCCAAAGGATAGTCTTCCTACACAATACTAGACTTACAGGCCAATACTGACTGAACTGACAGATGGAACAGATAGAGGGTTCCACCAGTACAAAAAACCTGTAGACACTTAGAGTATTTTCTAAGTGTGTGGCACCGAAAGAATGAGTGGATGCTCAACCATTTGGTAGGTCATCCGGTACACATATTGTTATAAACCCTGAGATTCTAGTACGTTTTTCGAAAGCAAGGTCATCTGATTGGTAATCCAATAATGGCTCCACTTCACATTAAGCCTAAAACGGAAGATCTGAATCAAGAAGATCAATCGAGAACTAATCAAACGGTTGGGGCTAAGGTACGTGCCTCTGGTTCGAGACTCTAGTTATTTCATTATCAATCAGCCAGGGCCTTTGCCTTGGCAGTATTATGGTCTGGGCTAACTAGAAGAATGAGCATAATCATTTTGTTGATACGTGGCTCCGGTACAGACTCAAGAACTAGGTCACGAATGTAGTAGTGTTCTCAAATTTGGGAAACTTGCTCCCCACTTCATTATTCCCATTTTAGTTGATGAGAAACTCATTCCCATCATTGTTAGGTATAATAGGAGCTATTTATGACTCCAATAACTCCCTCAATGGAGTTGGTGAACACAACCCTAGATTTGGGACATTAATGGCGTCTCCATTAATGGAGCTTCAAATACAAGCATCCATGCATTTATTCACCTACAAGGAGGAAAGAAGAAACCCACATTCAATAACTCTCTTAATGAGTTAGGTAAAACTTAAATCTAGTTTTCCTAGGTCATTAATAGTGGTCACCATTAATGGTGCTCAACCACTATGGTTGCTAGCCATTACACAAGGAAGAAGGAGGAAGTTCATTACACTTACCTCCAAAGGGATGGCTAGGGCTTGGAGCTTGACCTTAAAGCTTTTCCCTTCTCTTCTTCTTCTTCTCCTCTATTCTCTCTAAAAATCCCATGATGTAGGAAGGAAGAAAATAGAGGGTTGAGTCTGCTTTTATAGGAAATCAAGGAGAGAGGGGGTGACTGGCTCGAGCTCAACTAGCTAAACTCAATCGGATGAATGTTATACTGGTATGTTTTGTCGATTGGACTAAAAATACAGCTTATTGACCAATTCTTTGGCCTGGATGTTTTGGGATGCGTATCCCCTTTACCCAAGGTCTACTATAGCACTTTATAATACCCATTATACATAGTGAAGACTTACTTAAGGTCCAAATACTACCATAGGACCCACATCAAGTGCTCTATCAGTCGATGTGTTGAGACCTGGAACAAGAAGAATCTGGGTTAGTATGGGGATTCCAGTGCAGGTCTGGTAATCCCCCCAATTTATAAGAATTCCTTCCTCAAAATTAAAGCCTACCTGAGTCTTCAAATAAATGCGGATACTTCTCCCGCATTGCATCTTCACTTTCCCAAGTAGCTTTTGCAATAGCATAACTGTACCAATGAACCATCACATAGGGGATGGAACAATTCCATAGCTGTTGTATTTTTTTGTCCAAAATTATCACCAGCTCTACGATGCAAGATAGATCTCTCTCAATTTAAGGAACTTTTAACTCAAGATATGGGATGGATCATAAATGTATTTCTTCAAAAGTGAGATGTAAAGTACGTCGTACACTTTTGATAGTTTGGGAGGCAAAGCTAACTGATATGCCACTCTACAACTTCTCCTTAAAATCTCATATAGACCAATGTATCTGGGATTTAGCTTCCCTTTCTTGCCAAAGTGTCGAATATCATGATGGGTGACACTTTGAGGAATACCTTGTCACCAACTTGAAACTCCAAGTCTTTATGCCACCCTTCAGCGTAGCTCTTCTGCTTGCCTTGAGCTGCCTTGATTATCTTCCTTATTAGATCCACCTTATCACAAGTGTCTTGTATAATATCAGGCCCCAATATTCTTTGCTCACCTACCTCGTTCCAATAAAATGGAGTTCGGCATTGCCTACCATACAGTACCTCATATAGAGCAGTGCCAAGGGTAGCCTGGAAACTGTTGTTGTAGGCATACTCTATCAAAGACAAATACTTAACCTCTCACACCCCAATTCTGGTTTAACCAGAATGGTGTAATGAATCGCCAATAAACCAATGGTTCACCCAGGACCTCGTGTCACACCCCAATTCTACACCAACCAGAATGGTGTGATGAACCGTATATGATCTAATGGTTCAACCAGGATCTCGAATAGGCTGTGTCCTTTTGCTTAAACCATACACATCCACAACGATAATCAGGGTAAATAAACAATAACAGAAGTCTTTAATACTAATGAACTGAGTATCTAACAATGATAACGTAAATAAAGTATCCAATTATCTCCAAAAGACTAAGACATAAAATAAAATAAATTAATCAATTACATCTTCTGAATAATCCAACTAATAAATCTAATAAAAAACGCATGAGTTGCACTCGCACAACGAATCATGCGATTCCATCATAGCTTCTGCATCCATCGCTGCAACATGCCCGTATATTGGAGCATTCATGTAATCTTCTACAGTAGGACCTGCATCATCAACTAAAAATATTCGACGTCGAAAGGGTGAGCACACATCATGGCTCAGTGAACAAACAAAACAATGCAACAAACATATGCATGCAATCAATTCATATCTTTGGTCTGGTTCATAAGTTTGTAATGTGCAATAGAAAGGATAGGTAGCCGCCGAACCTCTATACACGAGTGTATGAAGCCGCCCAATGGATCAAACACCATTGCCATCCCACATGCACCCATCATGGAATAGAGATAGAGCTAAAGTGCCCGGATCAAACATTGCATAACACTTCCCCTGATGCCCTACCCATACCAACAAGTAAGGCCCTATTTACGAGGGCTTGCAAACTGGGCTCGTAACTAACCAATCCTAATGTCAAACAGTGTATCCAAGGCCTCACCCTAGCATCCCTCAATACGTCCATAGAGATAGAGCTAAGGCCTCCCGATAGAGTCAGAAACTACACAGTCTAAGACCACCTCCCCTGATGTCCTACGACGTAATAGTTCTGCTAAGGTAATGACGATACGACGATGTTAGTGGACAAGACTTGAGTAGAGATAGAGCTAGAGTCTGGTGACGAGGATGAACCACAGTGTCACGTCCTCCCCCTGATGCCCCACTCGCATCAAGTACACTAACCACACACAAACATTCACATGTCTATTCCTAGCATCATCATCATCATCATGTTATAAATAAACGAAATTAAATATACATGAGGAGTAATAATAAAAATATTGGATGACATGTGAAATGCACATTATAATCATACAAGCATAGAATCATTCATGGTATTGGACTCAATAAATAAAAATAGTTTATTATTAGCCAATTAGTTTAGGTCTTGTTCCCTCACCTTTGATTGATAGTAGATCCTTGTTCAAGCTTTGTAATTCACTCTTAGATCACTTGAAAACCTAACAAATTTATAAATTTTAAATTAAAATTAATTTCCATGAGTTTAGACTAACGTAAGCGAGGGGTCGCAGTGTGGCAGCACACTGTGGTCTCGCGATCGTGACCACGGACGTGGGGTCACAGGGTGTGGTCGGACATACTCCGACCACACGTGCGACCACACCCTCCCTGTAACTTCCCGAGGCCATGTGGTCGGACATGTGTGTCTCCTGTGGTCACATATCATGCGACCACACGTGCTACCACACGTGTGATGGTCGACCTTTCACTCTTAATTCCAATCCTCCATGTTTGGATTCCTTGGCCTATCATCATGGTCCTTCCTACAGTTGTTCTATGGCTCAAAACTATTATTTTATATACCATCCATTGTCCACATAATTTCTTCCATGGATTCTCTTAGAATTTATCCATAGATGAATGGTTTGGGTTTCTCCTAAATCTTATCTTCTTCATAAACTATTCTAGGCTCTCAATTTATCATGGGGAATACATTCATACCTTAAGCTTGCTGAAGATTCAGAGTTTTATCTGAATTTTCTTCCTCCTTAGTCTTCCTCTGCAATTCTCCTTCTCTTCCTTCTCTTCTCTTTCTCTCACTTTCAATTAGAGTTCTAAAGAAGTGAAAGAAGTAAGGGACATATTCTTAATAGAAGAAAACACTCCATAATATGCCCTAATGACTTTAGGAAAGACTGCCCTTCGAATTAGGAAGGTTTCCTAATTTTTGGTTCTGACTGGGTTCATCTGGTTGGAGGTGGGGTCGCAGAATCCATCGACCACACCCTTTGAAATGTCCGACCACATGACCAAAATTCATGAGGTAGGACTATTTTGAGATGTGGTCGGTCACACCTGTTTAGGTATGCGACTACACGCTCATAATTGACTATTTTTGGGTTGATTTCATACCTGGTCTTGTGGTTTCTTCATGCATTTGGTCCACTTGGCTCGACCATGATAGGTAGACCTGATACAATGTGGTAAGACCAGTTAGTTTGATATGGGTCTTACAACTCCCCCCTCTTATTAGAAATTTTGTTCTCAAAATTTACACATACCTTCTGAGTCGAAAAGGTGAGGATATTTCTTTCGTATAACATTCTCTTCTTCCCATCTGATCTCTTCTATATCTTGGCTCCTCCAAGTAACCTTAACATAATAAATGTCACGGTTGCGTAGACGTTGAATCTTTTGGCTAATGATTTTAGTTGGTGCTACTTCGAATGTCAAATCATCAGTTAGACCCAGTGGATCCGCTGTTAAAATGTGTGTTGGATCTCTGATATACTTCTTCAATAATGAGATATGAAATACATCATGCACACTTGACATAGATGGGGGTAGTGCTAACTAATATGCCACTTTTTCACATTTATCTAGAATCTCATATGGCCCGACATATCTTGGACTGAGCTTTCCTTTCTGTCCAAATCATCTTAAGCCTCGCATAGGTGATACTTTCAAGAATACCTTATCACCTACAACAAATTCAAGGTCTCGACGTTGAGTATCTGCATATTGTTTCTGATGATTCTGAGCTGTTCTAACTCTTTCCTTGATAATGTCGACTACTCGACAAGTCTCTTCAATAAATTCTGGTCCAACGATACTCCGTTCACCAACTTCATTCCAAAACAAAGGAGTTTGACACTTCCTACCATACAGTGCTTCATAGGGTGACATCTGTATAGTAGCCTGATAGTTGTTGTTATAGGCAAACTCGATCAATGGTTGTTTCTCATCCCATGATCCCTTAAAATCAATAACACAGGCTCGAAGCATGTTTTCTAAAATCTAAATGGTACGCTCCGACTGTCCATCTGTCTGATGATGGAATGCAATATTAAACTTCAACGTTGTACCCATAGCCTTCTGTAATCCTTCCCAAAATTTTGAGATAAAGCGTGGGTCTCTATTGGACACAATCCTTTCTGGTACACCATATAATCTGACAATATGATCCACATATAGCTTGGCTAACCTTTCTAGGGTATATTGAGGTCGTATAGCTATGAAACGAGCTATCTTAGTCAGACGATTTACAATCACCCAGACCGTGTCAACTACTTGGGGAGTCAATGGTAACCCAGTGACGAAGTCCATAGTGATGCAGTCTCATTTCCATGCTGGTTTTGGTAGTGGCTGCAACAATCCTGCAGGTCTTTGTCGTTCAGCCTTTACCCTCTGATAATTTAGGCATTGAGACACAAATTTAGCTACATCCGCCTTCATTCCTCTCCACCAATATAATTTCTTCAAATCATGATACATCTTAGTACTTCCAGGATGTACCGAATAAGCAGTGGTGTGAGCTTCCTTCATTAGTTTGTGTCTAATGTCCAAGTTTTCTGTTTCAGGAACACATACTCTTCCTTTGTACTTCAATACCTTTTCAACGTCCAAGGTGAACTCAGAAATAGTCCTACCTTTTTTGATGTCTTCTTGCACAGTTCTTAGATAAGGTCTGATTTAATAACGGCTTTCACTTCATCTAATATATTAGGTACAATATCCAATGTTGTGAACATATTTGAAAACTGATGAATAAACCCTTGGTTGGTTGATCCACCCGGTGCATCTATCACAAACTGCTCATTACCATGACGAAATAATTTCCCTGTAACACACATAGCCACAGCCGTGTTAACCACTTCTTGGGATTTTATCATTGCTTTTCTGTTTAGCGCATCAGCAACTACATTAGCTTTTCCTAGATGATACTGGATATCATAATCATAATCTTTCAATAATTCCAGCCATCTTCTTTGTCTCATGTTCAACTCCTTCTGATTAAAAAGATTAGTGAGACTCTTATGATCTGATTTAATATGAAATTTCTCTCCATACAAATAATGTCTCCATATCTTGACAGCATGTACTACTGCTGCTAATTCTAAGTCTTGAGTGGGATAGTTCTTCTCATGTGTCTTCAGTTGTCTTGAGGCATACGCAACTACTTGTTCTCCTTGCATAAGTACACATCCTAAACCCAACCCAGACGCATCAGTGTACAAGATAAACGGTTGTCCTGGAATAGGAATAGTCAAGATGGGAGCAGATATCATTTTAGCTTTCAATTTTTGAAAACCTTCTTTACATTTATCGGTCCAAACTAACTTTTCTCCTTTCTTAGTGAACCTGGTGAGAGGTATGACGATTCTAGAGTAATCTTCCATGAATCGTCGGTAATACCCAGCTAGTTCTAGAAAATTTTTGATTTCTGCAACACTCTTAGGTGCTTCCTATTTTACAATGGCTTCAATCTTGCTAGGATCTACTTTAATTCCTTCAGCGGATACAACATGGCCTAAGAAAGCGACCTCATTTAACCAAAACTCACACTTTGTAAATTTGGCGTAAAGCTTCTCTTTTCTTAGTCGCTGCAGAGTGGCTCTTAGATTCATGACATGAGTTTCCTTATCCTTGGAGTAACAAATATATCGTCAATAAACACAATGACTGACGTATCCAACATATCATGGAATACCCGATTCATGAGTTCCATAAAAGTTGTTGGTGCATTAGTCAATCCAAAAGACATGACTAAAAATTCATAATGTCCATATCTTGTTCTGAATGCTGTCTTTGGAATATCATCTTCCTTAATCTTCAACTGATGGTATCCTGACCAAAGATCAATCTTGGAGAATACCTTGCCACCTTGCAATTGATCGAACAAGTCATCGATCCGAGGCAACGGGTACCGATTCTTGATTGTAAGCTTATTCAATTTTTGATAATCTATACACAGTCGAACACTACCATCCTTCTTCTTCACAAACAATACCAGCACTCCCCATGGTGATATGTTGGGTCTGATATAACCCTTGTCCAGTAATTCTTGTAGCTGTACCTTTAGTTCCTTCAGTTCCGTAGGAGCCATTCGGTAGGGTGCTTTAGATACTGGTGCCGCTCCGGGTAACAGATCTAAAACAAACTATGTCGCTCTGTCGGGTGGTAGTCCTGGTAGTTCCTCAGGAAATACATCTGGAAAGTCACGCACAACATCAATATCTTCCATTCGTGGTACTTCCTTAGTGAGATCAACCACGGATACTAGATACCCAACTCCTCCTTTCTCGAGGCATTTTTTAGCCTTTAATGCAGGGAAGATGAGTTTTCGTTTACGGGGTAGTCTGGTTCCCGCAAAACTAAACTCTGCTCCTTCCTTGTCTTTAAATGTCAATTGCACATAATAGGTTTGCAGAATGTCGAGCTAACCAATCCATTCCCAAGATAACTTCAAAGTCTTCCATTTCTAGTTAAATCAAGGTTGCATCCAAAATCTTCTCGTGGATAAGAACTGGACATGGTCCATAAACTTTTTCTAATTTTACTTCTAATCCCATAGGTGATCGTACTAGCAATTTGTAGTCTAAGGATCTGAGGGATAGATTTAGCTTCTTTTCAAATGACACAGATATAAAAGAATGAGTAGCTCCAGAATCAAAGAGTACTCTGGCGGGTATGCCTTTAATAGGTACGATACCTGTGATTTGTTTTAATTTAGTCTATATCCTCACACAAGGCAATACAAAATGAAAGGTTCAGGTCATACCTGTGACCACATCAGGCGATGCGGCAGCATCCTCGGATGTAACTGCATAAACCTTTCCTTGCTGTAGCTGCTTCCTGGGCTTATGACACTCCCATGAATAATGTCCCATTTGATTACAGTTATAGCATTTTACTCCTTCATTATTTTGCTTTTGTTGAGGTTGGGCTGTTGGAGTAGTCTGGGCTGCAGAATTAAAGCCTTGAGTACAGAAAGGTTTAAATGTCTTTGTGTTCCCTCTGTTATATGAATTTCCATTCAACCTTTTGATACCTCTGTTCTGAGCAAAGTAGCTTTCTCTCTGGTACGATTCCAGAACTCGAGCAATCTGTACCGCTTCATTATAAACTTTCTTTTCTAGCCCCAAAACATGCTCCCGAATGCTTCCCCTAAGTCCCATGACGAACCTTCAGGTTTTAGTATTTTCTTCCTGCATGCTAGAGGGTGCAAAGAAAAACAGCTCTTCATAACGCTGTTGATATGCATCCACAATCATTTTTCCCTGATAGAAACTTAGGAACTCTCTTTCCATATCATCTCTGAAACTTCTGGGAAAATATTTCTTGAAGAATGCCTCTTTATAGATTACCCAGGTCAATTGGGCGTGCTTTGTTAATAGATAACTCCGAGTAGAGTTCCACCAGTGGTGTGTATTTTCCTTCAGCATAAATGTGGCACACAATACTTTTTCCTCCTCATTAACAGTCATCATCATAAAAAAAATTTCCATTTCATCGATCCAGTGAGCTGGCCACAAAGGATCTGCTGGCTTGCCATTATATTCCTTAGGCTTCATTTTCAGAAAATGCTCGATCAGTCGAGAATGGTCCAACTGATATTGAGCATAGGCCCCATACATAGGTGGTTGATACTGGTAACTCTGCCTTGGGCTACCTCAGGGTTTTGTACTTGAGCTTGTACAACTGGCGTTTGAGGTGCTTGGGGTACCGTGTTGCTACCCCCTGGTACTGTGCTAGCTTGTCTGGCTGGCATAGGTGTAGTATGTACAGCTGGAAAAACCCTTCCCATAGCAGCTTACATATTGGCTTGTATTTACTGTATTTGCTATAGCTGTTGTGCCAGGTTCATAACTGCTGTAGCTAAATCTGTAGGTGGGGTTGGCAAGTTTGTAAGATTTTCCTAGCCATTAGCTCCTAGTGGTGCCATATTCTAATTCCCTTGTCCTTAGTATTTTCATGGCTGTCTTCCTCCATAGGTAGTGGTGGTGGAATTGAGTTACGTCCTCACCTGGTTACTCTTCGACCAACCATTTCCTATTTTCGATGGTGGTAGTGTCTGAAAAATCATAGTACATGTGAGGCAATCATAATGTAAGTCATTCCCATGTCAAAATCTAACTAATCAATGTAAAATTCCAATTTTCCAAGTCATTCAGTCAAAATACTGTATTTTCCATCGTAGGGTTAATGGTGGGGTCGCACTATGTCCGACCATAGGGTATGCGACCTGACAAAACCCTGTCAGCTCACCGAGAGCCTAGGGTTAATCGTAGGGTCGGTATATGTCCGACCACACGGTCCGACCACACGAAGTCTGTCAACTCACCGAGAGCCTGGGGTCGATCGTGGGGTCGGTCGTGGGGTCGCATGTTTTAGTCGAATTTTGCGACCGCACGACCACAAATCAGGTTTTTAAACCCGATTTTTGGAGTCATTTCCCACTTTCTCTTTTTCCTTCAACTCAACTCGCTTCCCCTGAGTTGCTACAGTGTCAACTACTTGTGTTTGGTGATTATTTCTTCCATTCACTACTTCTGTTCCTTTCCTTCAGGTATGCTCTCTACTGGTCCTCAATTTTAAGCTTTCAAAGCTAGGTTTTTTTTTTTTTCCATTTATAGCGTTTTCTTTTAATTAAATTTTTTTCTAACCGTAAAAATTTGATTTTTATTGAGGGCTTTTGCTATTGGCCACCCAATAGATGAAAGGCCTCAAGAAAATTTGAGTTTCATCGGTTAGTTTTTGAGATACTTGAAAATTTTTATTTTTGACCTAATTTTTGAAATTTTTCTAAATTGTTGAAATTTCTTCAAATTCAGTCTTTCTAGTTTAAATTTCCAACTATATGAGCCTTGCAGGATGGTTTGGAACATATGTATGTCCTCTTGCCCAACTTTTTGGGTGAAAAGTGAGGATTTTGGCCAAATCATGCCGTTATAATGCCAAAATTTTAAGTTTTTCACCATATCTAATATCTTGTCTCTTTGTCAGTGTCTTTGCAGATAGCATGGCTCGCACCAAGGTTCCCAGAGTTCATGATCCCATTCGTTTCCTCTCTAATGAGGCAGAGGCTCAGTATGCTCGCAATGAGCGTAAAAAGGTGGAAGGGGGTCGCTGTGCAAACTTGGCTAATCTAGCCTTGTTTAATGTAGAGGGTGCTTTTGAGGACATGGGTTGGCTCCCCATGATATCGTATGAGGCTTGCACCTGTCTTGCTCTGGTGAAGTAGTTCTATTGCAACCTTCAGGTAGTGGGTGATCCAAATGATATAGACAGGGGTAGGGAGCTCAGGATCACCAGTTATGTGAAAGGGGTGAAAATTTCCTTTAACTGCGAGGAGTTGGCTGATCTCCTGGGTATATCAAACGACGACCCCTTGGTGTAGTGTGCACCTAAGGAACCCCAGTTCCAATCCTTGATGATGCATGCAGAGATTGATCGCTAGCTTCTTAGAGGTGATCGCTGAGAGATGAAGGCAATCAACCTA
>JAMYWD010001186.1:0-25000 GCA_028583415.1 Protea cynaroides
AGAGGTTCCTATTGATCCCTCTTGTCGCAGGTGTGGCTTTCATCTTGAGACCATGGACCATATTCTTTTGCATTGCCTTTATGCTCGGGCGGTGTGGTTTGATTCTGGTTTGACTCTGAGGATCCCTTCTGATGTGTCTTTCTCATTTTCCCATTGGATTCAATCTTGGGATCGATTATTTGCAAATTCTAACACTGCTCGAAGAGTGTGGTTTCAAATTTCTTTTATCTGTTGGTCTCTTTGGTTGATTGGGAATGATCTTTGTTTTAATGGTAAGCATTGGACTCCAATGGAAGCTGTTTGGAAAGCTACCAAGGCTTTTGAGGAGTTTATTAGTACTTCTTCTTCTAAAGAGGTTCACTCTCCTAAGGATCCACTGTTTTGGTCTCCTCCTTTGCCTGGATACACTAAACTGAATACTGATGTTGCTTTTTCTGTTGAACACAAATCTGGATGTATAGCTTTCATCTTTCGGGATTCTAATGGCAACTCTATTTGCAGCTCCTGCTCCAACTGTCTTCTTGGGAGAAGCTGGCAGGTCTTCATTCAGCCATTGTTCATGGCTTTTCGAATTTGGTGGCGGAATCGGACAATGCTGAGTTAATCTCTTATATTAACAGTCCTACATCTTCTTGCCCCCATAATTCTCAAGTTGTTTTAGATGTTATTTTGTATCTTGGTATTTTGTGTAATGCTACTTTTAACTTTATATGTAGGGAAACCAATCAAGTGGCTCATGCCCTAGCAAGGAAGGTGGTGATGTCTATGAAGATTCATCACTAGCCTATTTCCCTTGGCTTCAAAAACTCTGTTTTGATGATGCCATGGCTGTATCTTCTCTTTGCTATCAATAAATTTAAGTTTTACCAAAAAAAATAAAATAAAATATCATGGTGAACGTATTAAACCATTTATAGTAATACTCTGTCACGACCTATCTATGTGGAAATATGGAGCTTAAAAGAATGGTCAAAGAGATTTTGGATGTCCCAATATCAATACAAATTGGCTAAATGGTTGAGATAGAATCCCAAACTACCCATCCAACGGTCACGTTCATAGGACAGCTGCAAACTTTGGTGTATAACTGAAAACGGATTTTGGCCAAGGGGGCTGTGTAAATAACATTGGTGTGAGACTATTGGCACACACAAGCCAGAAAGGCTTTCTAACTCATACAACAATTATTGGGGCCATGCATTAAAATTAGAGGAGGGGTTTTTGGGGGAAAAGATTTCCAAAAGGAGATTTTTGGGAATTGTTGGATAAAGGAAAATGTTTTATGGAAACTTCAAATAGAAGGGGATGGGGGAGCTTTACAAGTTTTTTATGGTGAGAAGTTCCAGACCATATCCCTTCTTACTTGAGGAGCAGACAAAGAAACTTTATCCTTAAAATTAAGTCGTTTTTTCTTATTGAAATTTTGGATGCATTTGGAATGCATTATGGGTCGATCACATTCTGAGATGACATGCATTGCCATTCTTGGACCATGGAATGTGTTAGAGCACACAGCCCATTCTTGAACCCACTCTTTAGTCCATTCTCTATTTCGATTCCAAAATGAAAATGCCTCATTCTTTAACCCATTCTCATTCTATATTAAGAACACATTTTTCATTCTAAGAATGCATTCCAGAAACACAAACCAACTGCAACATAAACATTACCCCTTTTTTCCCCCCCCTTTTTGGTTTTTTTTGTTGGGGTTTTTTTTTTTTTTTTTTTGTTTTTTTTTTTTTGTTTTTTATTTTTTTTTAAAAAAAAAATTTTTTTTTGTTTTTTTTTTTTTTGGGGGTTTTTTTTTGGGGGGGGGGGGGGGGGGGGGGGGGGGAGTGGTGGGGGGGGGGGGGGGGGGGGGGGGGGGGGGGGGGGGGGGGGGTTGGTTGGGGGGGGGGGGGGTGGTGGGGGGGGGGGGGGGGGGGGGGGGGGGGGGGGGGGGGGGGGGGGGGGGGGGGGGGGGGGGGGGGGGGGGGGGGGGGGGGGGGGGGGGGGGGGGGGGGGGGGGGGGGGGGGGGGGGGGGGGGGGGGGGGGGGGGGGGGGGGGGGGGGGGGGGGGGGGGGGGGGGGGGGGGGGGGGGGGGGGGGGGGGGGGGGGGGGGGGGGGGGGGGGGGGGGGGAGTCAAAACTTAAGCCGTGTTTATCATCGACTTTCTTGCCCCGTGGAGTTTGGGGACCCCATTGAAAGACCTGCTTTACCTTAGGCTCTCTTTGATATAGTTTATATTTATGTTTATAGGTTATTTATAATAAATCGATTATGAGAATAAATTATGATTCATAAATAATAACCATCAAATACCACTAGACATAAAGAAGTAATAATAGATTATCACAATAATGATAAACACCTTCTAACCTATTTGTAGATTTTAGATTATATTATTTTATTTTAAATATAAATAAGTATCATAAATCATACCAAACAACTACATATGTCATAATATATTGAATAATTAATTATATTATACATAGCAAAGAGAGCCTTAGCTTAACAATTGAGAGGTTGACATTGGAAAAAAAAAAAGGAAGCGAAGAAAAAGAATGGCACATCTATTTGGGTTTCCTTCTCACTAACAAAATATAACTTAGAGAGCAAGTAATTCAAGTCTAGTCACAAATAAGAGAATGGCATATAGATGTTCCTAGGCTTATGATGCTGACTCAGCATTACCTGCTACAACAAAAGCAAGTTTGTTAATCAGTAGAAAAAATGTACCTATTCTTAAGCAGAGGGATATTTTTGTCTTGAGGTTTAAGCAAAGATAGTGAATAGAAATTGAAATGAAAGCAGTGAAGTAAATGAAACTATTCGTAGTGATATTGAAACAGTGAAGTAAATGAAACAGTAATTACTAATTTCTAATCTAGTGTGATCCTTCAAGAAGTGGTCTTTTACTTTTCACCCATGGATGTATGGCTTTTTTAATTAGGAGGCAGACCTAAGATGACTCTAGGTGAAATGGTGAAGAAATACATGCATAGCTTAGGCCTTGTTTCAAGTATGATATTGAACAGAAATGATTGGAGGACAATAATCCATGTAGTCAACCCCATTTAGTTGAGATAAGGCTTTGTTGTTGTTGTTGTTGTTGTTATTGTTATTGTTGTTTGATGTATGATTTCTTCAGAGGGCCAGTGGTCATAGCTCAACTATTAATTATAATTATAATTATAATTATTTTTATTGTTATTGTTAATGTTATTGTCATTTTAGCGCTAGCGGTAATACCCTATGTTGCTAGAGGCACATGGATCCCACTCCCACATGATTTCCACTAGTCCACTGATTATTTTATGTTTATTTAGATTGGCTGTACATAAAGATTTATTTCCTAAGTTATCTGGGTTTACTTTCCTAATTGGCTTATGATTGTAATTAGGGAAGTTTCCTAAACCTTTGCCTTCCTCTTTGTAATAAATAGAGGAATCATAGAAGGAGGTGATCCCATTGGTTCTTCCTCTCATTTTTTTCTTTTTCTTCCCCCCTCTCATCCTCGGTTACTGTTATGGTGCTTTGTTTGTAAACTGCAACATGGCATCAGAGCAGTGAATTAAGTCCACAAATGTTGTACCACCTGTGGGTTTGATTGGCCTTTCTCCCTCCTTTCCCATCTTCTAAATAAACCTGGTAGCAGCAACCATATGCTGCATCAAATGGAAGAATAAGCTTCCTTTCCGGCATATTGAGATCTGGTTCCTGAAGGTTTTTTTTTTTTCCTGATTTTGATGACCTGCTGATTACCGCTATATGCTACTGATCTCGAGACATATTGCTGTTCCATTGTGCACATCAGAAATTGGTTCCTGAAGTTTTTTTCAGATTTCAATGCCTGCTGCCCTATGGTTCTCAGATATTAATACGTTTGCTGGTTCCCGTGTTCAATGACTGCTGCTCCATTGTGCACATATAAAAAAAATAAAAAAAATTCTCTCCCGAGTGTCCATTCAAGATTTCGATGACTGCTGCCCTATGGGTCTCAGAAATTTGTACTGTTTTACTTGACTGTTACCTGGACTGCTCTGTCCTTCCCACTTACGTTTGTTACATTGCCTACTGCTGAGGATATCTCATCCCTTATTGATCTGCTGGCCTCGACCTGATAGTTGCTGATCTTGCATACTACCTTTGCTACTAATTTTCTTGCTGGTTGACCCTATATCGAGATCAAGTCTGGCCTCTACTACTGGTTTCTTTTTGATAATTTTCTTATTATCAAAATCAGTTTATGCTACTGGTTTTTATTTTTTTTATTATTATTTTTTTAGTTTTACATATTGTTGTTGCTGCCATTATTGGATCATTGGATGCTGATTACTGCATACGCTATTGAATCTGTGGGTCAATTCTTGTGCTACTGTTTGTTTGTTTTTGTTGGCTATTGCTGCCACTGTGGATCGATGCAAGGCTGCTTATTGGCTGTGCTATTGAGGCTGTGAGACACTACTTGTTACAATTTTTTACTCAGTAATATACCCACTAGTCTCGGCACTACTTCTTGGAATTTCTTTTAAATGGCTGAATATAAAGATTACTCAATGCAAATCACCTCTATAAAATTAAAAGGGGTGTCTAATTACCATTTGTGGGCACAGGTTGTTAAAGCCTACATTCACTCTAAAGGGAAGCTTCAATACCTGATTGATGACCCTCCTACTGTTGATTTGAAAGATCCCACTTCAGTAAAGAATTATGATGAGTGGATGTGAGAGAATTCCATTCTGCAGACTCGACTATGGGAAAATATTGACCCCTCTATAGTTTCTAATGTAATGTTTCACCAAACTGCTAAAGGTATATGGAATGACCTTAAGGAAAGGCTCAGGAGAAGAATATTTCTCGTGTTTATGATATGTATGAACGAATGTTCAATTACTCGTTGGGCGACAAAACCTTAAATGCCTACTACAATGGTTTTAAGGGTCTTCTTGAAGAACTTAGTTTGTTAGCCTCTCACTACTGATCTCAATGAACTCAAGGCCCAACAATATGAATTTTATGTAGCAAAATTCTTAACCAATCTTCCTCCAGAGTATCAATCCTTCAGAACACAGTTGTTGTCTAGTGAAAAGGTGCTTACACTTGGTGAAACATTCTTCCCGTCCCCCCTCGCATGTTCATATGTGTCTGCTTTGCTCAAATCATGCATCCTCACTGTGATAAATTGTCCCCTCGATCCCTGAAATGCATTTTTCTTGGTTATTCCCATACTCAGAAGGGCTAAAGGTGTTATGACGCAACTACTCATCGTCATTTTGTTAGTGCTGATGTTACATTTTTTGAGGATACGCCTTACTATCCTCCTTCCCCTACCCCATCACCTCATGTCCCTACTGTTCCTTTACCACTGGTTTACCCCTTGGCTAACCCCTCTCCACCCATGGAACCGACCCCTTCCCCACCTCCATTGCAGGCTTATCAACGTAGACAAAACCTATTGCTCCTACAAATGCTCCTTCCCCCATTGATATGCCTGCTCCTGGTACTAAGGTCTCTTTTGACCTTCCCATCGCCCTTCGTAAAGATATGTGTTCTTGTACATAGAAGTCTCTTGTTACCTATCCTATTAACAAGTTTGCTACTAATCCCATCTTCCTATCTTTGCCCATAATCTTGTTATGTCCTTATCTACCACATTTGTTCCTACCATCCATGTCCAAGCCTTGTCCCACTCAGGGTGGAAAGAAGCCATGGATTTTGAGATGGCTGCTTTACTCTCCAACTGTACATGGACTCTAGTTGATATTCTATCTGGAAAAATTGCTGTGTGCTGTCGCTGGATTTACACTGTTAAACATAATCGTGATGGGACGGTTGAACGCCCAAAGGCTCGTTTGGTTGGCAAATGGTTTACTTAGACTTATGGTGTTGACTATTTTGAAACATTCTCCTTGGTTCCCGTCTCAATTCTGTTCTGGTAATTATTTCCTTGGCTGTAAACCACGATTGGCCCCTTTATCAAATGGATGTCAAAAATGCCTTTCTTTATGTGATTTTCAAGAGGCGTTTTATATGGAGCAACCTCCATGGTATGTTGCTCAGGAGGGGATGTCCAATCAAGTATGCAAGTTACACAAGGCTATTTATGGCCTCAAACAGTCCCCACGTACCTGGTTTGAGAAGTTCAATTCAGTTGTTACTCATTGTGGTTTTTCTCAGTGCTATTCTGATCATTCTATTTTTGTTCTGTGGCAGCACTCTAAAGTGACTATTATATCCGTTTATGTTGATGACATTATTATCACAAGCGATGATGT
Source organism: Protea cynaroides (assembly GCA_028583415.1). Lineage (NCBI taxonomy): Eukaryota > Viridiplantae > Streptophyta > Magnoliopsida > Proteales > Proteaceae > Protea > Protea cynaroides. The sequence continues at coordinate 6,259 of JAMYWD010001186.1, forward strand.
GTCTGGTATTGTTGAAATCAAGTCTTATTTAAACAACCACTTCGAAATGAAGGATTTAGGGCGTCTTCATTATTGCTTTGGTATTGAAGTGGTACGTTCCAGTAAGGGAATTAGTCTATCCCATAGGAAAATATGTGTTTGATCTTCTAACTGAAGCTGGTCTTCTTGGGTCTAAACCTGCTGACACTCTTATGGATCCTCATCGAAAAATTGAGACTAGTGATAGGCCTGACTATGTTGATGTTCATCAATATCGACGACTTGTTGGTAAGCTTATCTATCTCATAGTAACTCGGCCTGATTTATCTTTTGCAGTTGGGGTGATTAGTCAATTTATGCAAGCCCCAAAGCAAATTCACTAGGATGCAGCTTGTCGTCTATTGAGATATTTGAAAAAGTCTCCTGGCAAGGGTCTAATCTACTAGTGTCACAAACATACTGATATCACAATGAATTCTGATGCTGATTGGGCTGGTGTTGATGGTGACAGGCGTTCCACCACTGGTTATTGTATATTTATTGGAGGAAACCTGGTTACTTGGAGAAGCAAAAAGTAGACTACTATGTCCAAGTTTAGTGCCGAAGCTGAGTATCGTGCCATGGCCCACACTACTGCTGAACTTATGTGGATACGAAGTCTCCTTTAAGGATTAGGCTTTCCAGCCAGTCGCCCTATGACGATGTTCTGTGACAATCAAGTAGCCATCTATATTGCTAACAATCTAGTGTTTCATGAGTGCCCAAACACATTGAGGTTGATTGTCAATTTATTCGTGATGCAATACAAAAAAAGCTGTTGGTTATTCCTTTTGTGTCTTCATCAAATCAGTTGGCAGACATCCTTACCAAGCCCTAATTTGGTCCAGGATTTCGGGTGCACATGGGTGACCTATATGCTCCAGCTTGAAGGGGGGGCGGGGGGGGAGGGGGGGTATTAGAGCTAGTGGTAGTACCCTGTGTCGCTAGAGGCACATGGGTTCCACTAGTCCACTTATTATTTTATGTTATTTAGATTGGCTGTAAATAAGGATTTATTTCCTAAGTTATCTAGGTGTACTTTCCTAATGGCTTATGATTGTAATTAGGGAAGTCCCCTAAACCTTTGCTTTCCTCTTTGTTATAATTAAAGGAATCATAGAAGGAGGAGGTGATCCCATCAGTTCTTCCTCTCCTTTTTTTCTTCTTTTTCCGTCTCTCATTCTCGGTTACTGTTCTGGTGCTTTCTTTGTAAACTGCAACAATTATTATTATTATTATTATTATTATTTTTGGGTTTTACAGATAATGGAAATACAGAAAAGGAAAGCTCACCATAATTACTGTTCTTTCTGAGCTTGGCAAGAGCTACTGCAGTCTCTGCACCAACAAGGGCATTGTGCTTCACAAGTGCAATGTCTTTTATTAGGCTAAGGAACTTTTCTCAGGTGAAGAGAGAGAGGTAAAAACTATAAATATAAACAGAATAAAAACATAGTAGTTAGAAATGTTGCAGCAGATACGGAAATTTTTTTTTTTAATCTCCCCTATATCCTCCTTTCTCTCTCCTAATCAATCTGAAACATTTTATAAATTGGTCTCATAATAAGTTTCATGATTACAATGTGGATTGAAGGATACTTGCAGCCAAAGAGGCTCCTCCAGTGAGTTCATTCACTCTTGCAAGCAAGAACGGAGTTTCTGCACTGCCAGTCACATTTTTGTACCTGTGGTTCCTTATCCAGTTCAGCACAAATAACACAGGGTGATAGGTAGAAAGTGTAAACAGAACAGAAATTATCTAACCTTGCTTCGTTAAGGGCCCTCTGTATTGCGGATTCAATCAAGTTTCCTGATGCTGCATGTTCTTTTGGAATTGGCACAGCTATCAAAATACCAGTTCCAAGCCCAAGTTTCATATTTGCATCTGCAAATTACAACAACTTAAATGAAGAAATACTGTACAAGGGAAATAAAACAGAAAGCAATGTCAACTTCACTTGCCTATGATCTCAGCACAGTCTTTGGGGGAATCCACACGGCAAGGTACCTACATTCCCAATCATGGACACTGAGCATTTCAGTTGGGACGAAGCCACACAAACACCCACCCACCCACAGAAAGAGACATCCGGTTCTATATTGTTGCCACAACACTTTTTCCTTCCCTCAACTTTCGTAAAAAACATGATACCTGAACTGCCTCCATATTTTATTTTTGGACTATGAAGTCATAGTTGTCAAGGTGCCAAGGCGTTGGAGGCCTGATGGGGTGCCTGATTTTCCAAGGCGTCACAAGGGTACCTGAGCGCCTAGGCGACGCCTTGACAACTACTACTACCATAAAACTTCTGATTTTGACCACCACTTATGCATCACCTCTTGGATTGGTCATAAACAGATTGCCACAAAAATGCAACTCACCAGATGACCTCAATCATCCAAACAACAAACCTTATTATGAAACATTTTCACCTTTTGATACGCAATAGGCTGGGGGACAAATGAATCTGTTTGTGTAAACATCTATACTGACTGTATGGTTAATGGCGAAGTAACCACTTAAAAATGTCATACAATTCACAATGGACTTATCCCTTCTACATGGGCAACAAAACAAGTTTGATAACTATATCAATCTAAAGAATGATTCAAGTGGGGAAGGAGTTGAAATTGAACTTCAAGAATTAGTGAAGAAAAGAGAGTTCCAAAAGATACACCTTGCAGCCACTTGTTTCTGTGAAAAAGGCTGGAAACTCATGTGTCTTATATGCAGCAACTGTAACTCCTTGAGTTTCCTATATTTAAGTTGGAAATGATAAGAAATTTATTCTGTGATCAGGACAAAATGATACCTTGAAGCTACTTCAGAGCTACAGCAGTATATTTACCAAGTACTCAAGTGTTCTTGGAATATCTAAAATTGACTTGACGCCAGCAGAGAAAACTGCTACAGGAGTTCGTCCAAGCTCGGTAAGATCAGAAGAGATATCCAGTGCTGCAGAATGTCAAATGCCTAATATGAAAAATGAAAAAATTACATAAAACAAATGGGGAAAAATTTAAGTTGGGACTTTTTCACCCAAACTAGCATACCAATAGAGAAAGGTAAAAGAGACTTTAAAACCCATTTCCATAAAAATTTCCATTTGGAACTAAAATGAAAATAGTGATCTGCTTATTTAGAAAATTCTACAAAAATGAAAAGCTAAATTTGCCCTGGTTCTTGTCAGCCTGGGGTTGGGTAGAACCTCTCCAGGCAGTCAATTGCACCTGCATCACCACCCTTGGCGAAAGCTGATAGATTAACAAACTAGAAGAAATGTAGCAATTGGGCTTAATGCTTTTCTAATTAAAGAGCCTACTTAATGAAAAGGATCATGTAACAGTAGGTGATAGAGTACTGATGTTAGTCAAAATATCTGAGTAGGACAATCATGAAAGCACGTCAAGAAGGGATGAGATCTTTATTGATTGAGTTCAGATAAATGAAACATAAATTTTAAGTAACATGATAAGGAGGAAAAGGAAACATGAGGAAATGTTTTTACTATACCTCAAGAATTTGATCAGTAGAATAGATGAGATTAGAGAAGAATCACTTGTTACAGCTCATCATCAAGCATGCATAGGGACAACTAGATAGCAATAATAAAGGAATCAAGAGCCAAGTGCAAGAGACACCTCCTCACATGCATTTAACTTGACCAATTCAATAGCACAAGCATGTTGCTCAGCCAGTCAGCCTTCTGCTAATCAACCAAGTTCATCAGCATTGTGGAATACCTTCAAACTTTTGCCATTGCTGATCCCCCATGATGCAGGCCGAGATCCGCTGGATAGAATTCTTTCGAGGATTTAATTGGGATATTTGTAGTCTTTTATTTTGGGGGATTTGGATGGAACATTTAGGTAAGGTTTTATTTTAGTAGGTACTCTATAGATTAAGTAATTTATTAGAATGTCTAAGATTAGGATTCCATTTCAATCATTTTTATTTTATTTAAGTTTTATATTTCTTTTCCTTCAAATATATGTAATGAAATCCATTGAGATATGATGAATAGAATGAAGAATTGAATAGTGTGTTTGTGTGCCTACGGGTAGAGCAGAAGTTGCCCACTCTCTCTCTCCCCACTGCTGTGGAAGACCCCTTCCCCCTGCCCCTGCCAATCTGTTGGCAGGTTCCCCTTCCCCCCCCCCTCTCTCTTGTTTCTCTCTTTCTCTCGGACCCTCCTATCTAGTCTTCCTTCTTCTTCAGGCTTCCCCTGTTGTAAAGCAGAAGTTGCCCACTCTTCGTTCTCTCTCACTTCTCTTTCTTTTCTTGTGAAATTCTGGGCAAGAGTTATCTCTCCATAGACGATCTAAAACCCCCAAATCCCATGACCAGAAATTTCTTCCACACTGAAACCCAAAACCTGCAACTTGCCTGTTTTCTCCATTACCGCCAGGAGCAGTTTTAGACCCTCTTATTACCTTTTATACATGATTGTTGGAACTGATACTTGCTGGCTTCACTGGGGATGAGTGAAGCGATTGGTTGCTTGAAATCTGAGGTCTATCAATACCCATATGAGAGAGATCCCTCATTTGAAACCAAACTGACTGCCGCTGGATTTTAGCATTCATGATTCTGAGGTTGAAGACAACCTCATGTCTTGATTTGTTTTATTGTCTTTATTTTCTTGCTTTCCTATTTTACCCCTTCCTTTCCCTTTATTTCTAAAGTTATCCTTTGTTAAGATTACAATCTTTAATCTTTCCTTTCTTTGCCTAATGATGACTAGGTCTTAGGTGTGTCTTAGTGGTGCATTGGTTGTATATGGACAGCTGTATATAAACTGTACATGGATAGCAGTACATTGGCTGTATATAGACGGCTGTATATGGACTGTACATGGACAGCAGTATATTGACTGTATATACAGCTGTATATAGACTGTCGATAGTTGTACATGGGCTGCCTAATTGATTATAAATAGTAGAGGGATAGGGGGAGATAAACACAATCAATCTCTCCCCCTCTCCACCATTTCTCTCCTTTCTATTGGTCTCTTTCTTTGGTTTTTTCTCTTTTACAGTAATACATGGTATCAGAGCGAGGTTAATAAACTTCTGCTGCATGTTTTTGGTTGCTGGTTTGAGAGTCTATTTCGGTTCTCTCTTTTCTCTTCTCTTTCCCTAATTTTGTCCCATGAATTCTAGACTCAAACCTCGATAAGATGGAGTCGATTAACATGGAATCTCAACACGGTATTTGTTGTTTGGAATCTGTTCTTCACCAGTTCTGCGGATGATGCACAATTCCTGAATTTTTTTTTGTGATTCTATTACATTGCTTCTGTTCAAGAGCTATTCTTTCTTCAGCCCGATATTTTTTTTGATATCAATGTGTTCAGCCACCAATGCTACCTGGTATTTTTAACTCATCTTATTCAGCAGTTTTTTGTTAGTATTCATTCCTATACTACAGGTTGTTCCTCTGTAGCAGTGAAAGATAAGAAACAATTTTTTTTTGGAATGATATCCCATTGCTACAGTAGTAAGATTCTGGCCAAATATATCTCTTTCTTGTTTTGGTTATTTTCCAAACATGATTGAATCTAAGAATCATATGAATGGTGTTCATGTCCAAATTACTTCAATCAAATTGGCTCATCTAATTTTCTGCTGTGGAAGCAAGCTATGACCATCTATCTCACTGCTAGAGATAAGTTACCTTATATATACGATGATCCCCCCGATTCCAAGGATACGACATATGGCACTTGGACCCGCGAGAATGCTATTGTCATGGTTTGGCTGTTTAATAGTATGGAACCTTCTGTAGCTGCCAATGTCATGTTTTACACAACAGCCAAGGGCGTTTGGAATGACTTACATGAGAGCTTCTCTCAAGATACAAACTTATCTCGGGTTTATGACTTATATGAACGTTTATTCAATTGTAAACAGGGAGACAGGTCTATTACGGAATTTTATAGCTCTCTCAAAGGAATCTGGGAAGAACTGAATGTCCATCAGCCCCTTATTATTGACCTCAATACTTTGAAGGCTCAGCGTGCAGAATTTCAAGTGGCAACATTTCTGTCTGGTCTCAGTTCTGAGTTGCAGCCTCTTAAAATCCAATTGCTTGCTGGAGATAAAGTTCCGACCTTGAATGAGGTCTTCTGCCGTGTTCAGCGTATTGTCAACCCTAATTTCTCCGAGTCCAACAACATTACTACCAATGACAACTCTACCTTGTTCACTTCTAATAGAAACCAAGGTCGTGGTAGCTCTGGCAGAGGTCATGGTAGCTTTGGCAAAGGTCGTGGTGGCTTCAATACGTATCTGTTCTTATTGTGGTAAACAGAACCACACTGTTGATCGTTGTTGGGTGAAAAATGGTAAGCCTCCTCAATGGAATTCAAGGTCTCCTTATCAGGTAGCCGATGTTGTTACATCCCAGAGTGATAACCCACATCTGACCCTTTTGTTGATGGAGGTTCCTCTTCCACTGCTACATTATCCAAGGATGATTTTCATAATCTGTTGGCTCGCCTCAATCAGTTGGATACTCACGGCAATGCTCCACCCATTGCTACTTTGGTGCATACAGGTAATGTTGCCTTCTTTGCATCTATGGCCTCTACTCCTTGGGTTATTGACTCGGGAGCCTCGTCTCATATGACTGGTAAGTTATCTATTTTCTTCTTTTACCCATTCTGTGCAACCCCGTCCAATGTTTACCTTGTTGATGGCTCCGCTACCAATGTTTTTGGTAAGGGAACTGTTTCTCTATCCCCTAGTTTATCTCTTTCATCTGTGCTTCATGTCCCTCGTCTATCCATGAATTTACTATCCGTTAGCTCTTTGGGTAAAACCTTAAACTATTCCATCACCTTTTTCCCTACATGTTGTGTATTTCAGGATCTTCAGATGAAGGCGATGCTTGGTGGGGGGCATGAGAAGGACGGACTGTATTACTTAGACACCATCCCATCCTTTACCGCTACACAAACTACCACTAAGGTTTCACCAATGCTTTGGCATGTTCGGTTGGGTCATGTTTCTCTCTCTCACCTTCAACTCATGGTTCCTAGTTGCAAAAATGTCAATACACTTGAGTGCGAGGCATGTCAATTAGGAAAACACCACCGTTCCTCTTTCCCATCATGTAATATACCTAGAAGTACAACTCCTTTTTCCTTAGTCCATTATGATATTTGGGGTCCCATCAAGGTCAAGAGTCGTTCTGGTTTTAGCTATTTTGTCACATTTGTGGATGATTACTCTAAAACTACTTGGTTATATTTGCTAAAGGATCGTTCTGAGTTCCTTTCTGTATTCAAACAATTTTATTTCGAAATAAAGAATCAATTTGATATTGGCATTAAGATTTTTCGATCTGACAATGCTCTTGAATACACTCAGACTATTATCTCCTTATTTTGTGCATCCAAAGGTGTCATTCATCAGACTAGTTGTTCTTACACTCCTCAACAGAATGGAGTTGCAGAACGTAAAAACCGTCACTTATTAGAGGTTGCTCGTCCTCTTTTCCTTCATATGCATTTGCCTTGACATTTTTGGGGTGATGCTGTGTTGACTGCTTGTTACTTGATCAATCACATGCCGTCTTCAGTTCTTCAGAATCAAACTCCCATATCTTTGCTTTATCCATCATCTCCTCTGTTTGTCATCCCTCCTCGTACTTTTGGATGCACCTGCTATGTACACGACCTTCGTCCTGGACTTGATAAATTATCGCCTCGTGCTATCAAGTGTGTGTTTATAGGTTACTTTCGCACTCAAAAGGGGTATCGTTGTTATGACCCTCAGACGAGGCACCAAGTGGTAAGTGCTGATGTCACCTTTTTCGAACATACACCCTATTACCCTGTTCCATACCCCGATCCACCAGTTCCGGTCTTAATACAGGATCCTGGTTTGCCTTCCTCTCTCGCCCTTGAGTCAACTACTGTTGAGGCCCCACTACAGGTATATCAACGTCGTCGGAATGCAGTTGCTGTCCCCGACCAGGTGTCAATCGTCACTCCAGTCTCAGCCCCATCCTCCTCACAACCTTCGTTGGATGATCTTCCTATTGCATTACGGAAAGGTACACGCTCTTGCACTCAGTTCCCATTATATCCTATGGCTCATTATGTCTCTACTTCTCACTTTCCTGTGTTGGACCAAAACTTTGCCTATGCCTTAGCTCATACAGATGTTCCAACCTCTCATACTGAGGCATTATCCCGACCTGAGTGGAAACGGACTATGGATGCCGAGATGGATGCTCTTCTTTCACGGAATACCTGGTCCCTTACGGAATTGCCCCTGGGGAAGGATGTGGTTCGCTGTAGGTGGATTTTTACTGTGAAAATAACCCTAATGGATCAGTGGAGCGTTTCAAAGCTCGCTTGGTTGCAAAAGGGTTTACTCAAACATATGGAGTGGATTATTTTGAAACTTTTTCACCCGTTGCTCGGCTTAATTCTGTTCGGATTCTTATCTCACTTGCCATAAATTTGGATTGGCCTCTTTTTCAGTTGGATGTCAAGAACGTCTTTTTATATGGAGACTTACAGGAGGAGGTCTATATGGAGCAACCTTCGGGGTATGTTGCTCAGGGGGACACTCGAGTATGTAAGCTCCATAAGGCTATTTATGGATTAAAACAGTCGCCTCGAGCATGGTTCGACAAGTTTACTAAGGTTGTGGTTGATTATGGATTCACACCTTGTTATCCTTGTGGTCTATGTTGATGACATCATTGTTTCTGGAGATGACTTACAGGGTATTGATGAAATGAAAGCCTATCTCCATCAACATTTTCAGATGAAGGATTTGGGTGTGCTTCGTTACTTCCTTGGCATTGAAGTAGTTCGAAGCCCCAAAGGTGTTAGTCTCACCCAAAGAAAGTATATTATTGATCTCCTCATTAACACCGGTATGCTTGAGTGTAAACCAATTGACACTCCTATGGATCCTCATCTCAAACTTGCTACCTGTGATGGGGAGGATTATGTAGATGTCCATAAGTATCGTCGTCTTATTAGCAAGCTACTTTATATTACTATCACCAGGCCTGACATATCCTATGCTGTGGGAGTCGTTAGTCAATTTATGCAGGTCCAAAACAAGTTCATTGGGAAACTACATGTCGCATATTACGATATCTCAAGGGTGCTCCCGGTAAAGGAATACTTTATCGGTCTTATAGTAATATTGAACTCTGTGGTTATTCTGACGCTGATTGGGCTGAGGCCGATAATGACCGACGTTCACCATCGGTTACTGTACATTCCTTGGAGGGAACCTCATCACATGGCGCAGCAAAAAGCAAACTACTATTGCTCGATCCAATGCTGAGACTGAGTATCGGGCTATGGCTTAAACTACTGCAGAACTTATGTGGGTGAAGAATATTTTGGGTGAACTGGGGTTTCCAATCACTCAACCTATTCCTATGTATTGTGATAATCAAGAAGCTATTCACATTGCCAGTAATCCAGTATTCAAGGAAAGGACCAAGCATATAGAAGTTGATTGCCACTTTGTTCGGGATGTTGTAATGCGTAAAGTGGTCTCTACCCCATTTACTCGCTCCAGTTTACAACTCGGTGACATGTTTACAAAAGCTCTGTTCAAGGAAACTTTTCTTCTCTAGTGTTCCAAGTTGGGTCTCGATGACATATATGCTCCAGCTTGAGGGGGAGTGTTAAGATTACAATCTTTAATCTTTCCTTTCTTTATCTTATGATGATTAGGTCTTAGGTGTGCCTTAGTGGTGCATTGGTTGTATATGGACAGCTGTATATGGACTGTACATAAATAGCAATACATTGGCTGTATATGGACAGCTGTATATGGACAGCTGTATATGGACTGTACATGGACAGCAATATATTGACTGTATATACAGCTGTATATGGACTGTCGATAGTTGTACATGGGCTACCTAATTGATTATAAATAGTAGAGGGATATGGGGAGATAAACACAATCAATCTCTCCCCCTCTCCATCATTTCTCTCCTTTCTATTGGTCTCTTTCTTTGGTTTTTTCTCTTTTACAGTATTACATCCTTCTTTTGTGTTAATACATATTGTCAATGTTACTTGACTTGTCTACAAAGACAGAGGTCATATTGCATTTATAGAGTGACTGATTTACAAAAATAAAAAGAAAGTAGGTGAGGTAGGTAAGATAGGATACATTGAATCTAGACTATTATGTGTGGCAGATGGGTGGTGCGGTGGATGGTCCATTAACCGGACCACTTGTACATCCGCACCACCTAGGGTGTGGAGAATGGTCGATCAACTGGACCACAATGGTCAGGATAATGGACCATCAGCCAAGCCTTTCAAGTTGGTACGTATATATCATGCATGCACAACTTGGACAATATCATGTGAAATGTTTTCCCAGGTAATCCCTTGGTGAAGATGTCTGCCAATTGATCCTCTGATCTAACAAATGGAATCTAAATCTGACCACTTTTTAACTTCTCTTTGATGAAATGATGGTCTATCTTAACATGCTTTGTTCGATCATGCTGGACGGGATCATGAGCAATATTGATGGCTGCTCTATTGTCACAAAACAGAGTCATGAATTGAGAACATTGGGCCTTTAAGTCGCTGAGTAAGCCCTTCAACCATAAGAGTTCGCATATTCCCTAGGTCATTGCCCTGAACTCTGCTTCTGCACTAGAACGAACCACTACATTCTGTTTCTTGCTGCGTCATGCCACCAAATTTCCACCAACAAAAGTACAATAACTAGAAATAGACTTTCGGTTGGGACTGCCTACCCAGTTTGCATCGGTATAGGCTTTTACTTCAACATGATCATATGGTGAGGATAAGATCCCTTTTCTTGGAGCTGCCTTTTGGTAATGTAGAATCCTATAGACTGCCTCCATATGTGTGGAGTGGGGATCATGCATGAACTGACTTACCAAACTCACTGCAAAGGCAATATCTGGCCGGTGTGTGCGAAGTAGATAAGTCTTCCAACTAACCGCTGGTACCTGCTTTTATCCGCTGGTGTTCCTTCTTTTTCCCTGAGCTTAGTACTGTAATCTATTGGAGTATCACATGGTCGGTATCCAAGCAGTCCTGTTTCTAAGAAAAGATCAAGGACATACTTTCTTTGAGAGAGAAAGATGCCTTTAGTAGATCGAGCAACTTCAACCCCAAGAAAGTATCTAAGTTTTCCAAGGTCTTTGAATTCGAACTACTTTCCCAAAAACATCTTCAGTTTCTTAATTTCATCATCATTACTCCCAGTGAAAGATGTCCTCAACGTAAACAAGGAGAGTAGTGAAAGTTCTAGATGAATGCTTGATAAATAATGTATGGTCAGCATTACTCTGAACATACCCAAATGCTATCATGGCTTTGGGAAACCTCCCAAACCACGCTCTAGGGGACTATTTTAGTCCATAAAAGCGTTTTAATCTGCATACCTTCCCTTTGGTGCTATCATCTATAAAACCATGTGGACAATCCATGTACACTTTTTCGATAAGTTCTCCATGGAAGAAGGCATTCTTCATGTTTAGTTGTTGTAAGTCCCAATTATGGTGTACAACACATGCCAAAAGAACTCTGCCTGTTGTCATTTTGGCCACTGGAGCAAAGGTTTCTTGATAATCAATTCCATATGTCTGGGTGAATCCACGAGCAACCAACCTTGCCTTATATCGATCCACAGTCCCATCTATTTTTTGTTTGACTATGAAAACCCACTTGCACCCTACTGGCCTCTTGTCTGGTGGTAGTGGAACGAGGTCCCATATATCATTTTTCTTCAAAGGTCTCATCTCTTCCATCATTGCAGCTTTCCATTGTTCATCTATAATTGCATCTTGTTATTTCTAAGGAATAAACACAGAGGAAAGAGAGGACACAAATGTATAGAAGGAAGGGGAAAGGGAGTTATATGACATAGAATTATAGATAGGGTGAAGAGTACATGACCTAATACCTTTCTTAATGGCAATAGGAAGATCAGAATCAGAGAGATGAAGTTCCTTATCAGGAGAAGCTCGGTTTATGGATCCAGGGCTGGCGAAGGGACATGTGAAGTTGCGTTGATGGTAGTGGTCCTTTCTTGCTTACTTCTGACACGGCTGTAGACTTGTAGAGATTTAGGATTACGACTAACTGTGGGATTAGGTGTAGATGTAAAAGGTGGTATTGTATCAAGATCTGATATTGCATCTGTCTTTGGGGCATACGGATTCTGATCCATGATGACGCGTTCTTGGACTCTTTCTTCCTGTAAAAACAGAGGCACATCTTCATTTTTAGTACTTTGAGCTTCATCCTTCTCCCCATGAAGATGAGACGGGTATTATATAAGATGCTCATGAAATAGGACATCCTTGGTAACAAACGCCCGCTGGGAGGGAGGATGATAACACTTGTATCCTTTTTGTGTGGCAGGATAGTCGAGGAAGATGCAACGTAGCCCTCTGGACTAAGCTTTCCAGGAGAGTAATGGTTGTGAGCATAACAAACGCAACCAAAGACCTTAGGATGTAGGACAAAGGAAGTATTGCCTAGTAAAAGGTCCACAGGAGCTTTGTTGTTGAGGATTCTAGATGGGAGTTGATTGATAAGGGAAGTTGCAGTGAGGACAACATCACTCCAAAAATGAGCTGGAACATGTCCCTGAAACATTAGAGCTCGTGCAGTCTCAAACATGTGACAATTTTTCCTCTGCAACCCCATTTTGAGTTGGTGTGTCATTGCAACTTGTTTGATGTAGGATCCCATTATCGGACAAGTATTGCTGAAATGTACTTCGAGGTATTCTTTACCGTTATCACTGTGGAGCACCTTCAGTTAGGTTAGAACTGAGTTTTGATCATATTATGGAATTGGCGGAAGCACTGAAAAACCTCACTTCTATGATGCATCAGATACACCCAGGTAGTCCGAGTGTGACAATCAATAAATGTTACAAACCAACGATGCCTAGATATAGATGTAGTCCTAGCTGGTCCCCAAACATCAGAGTGAACCAAATAAAAAAATACCACTACTTCTATGAGATAAAGGTATATAAGTTGTACAAGCCTACTTAGCCATAATACAGGTGTCACATGATAATTCGTTCTATTTACAATGTTTAAATAAAAAAAGGGAATAATTGAGATAAAACAACTGTGGAAGGATGACCAAGACGGCAATGCCATTGTTGGAGAGTGCTCACGACTAAGTAAATGTGATGTGGAGTAGTAGGAAGTAAAGGGGGTTTATAGATTAATGCGGATTCTGAAGAACCATCATTAAGCAAGTAGAGACCACCATGCATTCTATCATGTCTAATTGTCTTCCAGTTCACCAGATCCTGAATCACACATGAGGAAGGAAAAAAGGTTATTTTGCAGTTAAGTGATTTAGTAAGACTACTAATTGAAAGCAAATTCGTAGAAAAACTAAAAACATGAAGTACAAATTGTAAAGTAAGGTTAGGAGAGTATCGGATGGAACCCTTTCCAGATATAAGGGAAAGGGACCCATCAGCTACTCGGACTGTATCTGTCCTAGAAGAGGGAGTATAGGTAGAAAGAAGCTGGAGGAACCAATCATGTGGTCAGTGGCTCCAGTATCCATAACCCATGGGCTAGGAACAGATGAAACACAGTGACCAGCATAAGGAACACCAAACTGAACCAAATATGAACCTGGTGTGGCAGAGCCTGATGGAAGAACAGTGTTAGCTGCCCTAGATGGCCTTAGTAAGCTGCGGAGAGCCTGAAGTTCATCTGTAGACAGCATTGGTAGAGTTCCAGTAGAAGGTCCAGTAAGAGGGCAAACCTCTGTCTGATGAGCCTATGGCACTCGGATGGGCTTGGTTTTCTATACACCTTTGTCACGTCGCCTGGTCTCCAAATCAGCTGGTTTCCCATGTATCTTCCAGCAAGTTTCCTTGGAATGTCTTTCTTTTCCACAGTGTTCACAGCGATTAGGTTCCCTAGGAGAGAGATGCTAGGAAACTTGCTGAGTAGTTTAAAGTGCGGACCGTTCGGCTAACAGGGTAGGCATCATAGACGTGCGTCTCAAATCTTCAGATTGGACCAAGGCATAAGCCTGTTCTAGAGATGGAAGGGGCTCTCGACTTAGGATTTGAACCTTGATTTGGTCAAACTCAACATTAAGACTAGCCAAAAAATTGTACACCTGTAATTTATCTTTTCCTAGCTTCATAGAAACAGCATCAGTAGAACAAGCAACTGTAAATGTTTCATAATAGTCCAACTCTTGCCACAGACTTTTGAGTTTGGAGTACCATTGAGACACAGTAATATCCTTCTGTTTAGTTGCACTCAATTTTACATGGAGATCATAGATTAATGAGTAGTTCCCAACCTGTGAGTAGGTTGCTTTAGTTGTGTCCTAGATTCTTGCAGCACTAGGTAATAACACATATCCCTGGACAATTTTTGGGTCCATAGACCCAATAAGATAAGCCATCACAATGGAATTTTCTGATGCCCATTTTTCATAGAGCTAGTCCTTTGAATCAAGGGCCTTTCTTGCGCCATTGATATATCCTAATAATCCTCTGGTAGAAATTTCCATGTGAGTAGTTTTGGACCACATTAAATAGTTGGTCACATCCAACTTGAGTGGATGATGAATTGACAAGAATGAGAGAGATTAACTGATCCTCTCCCCACACACCTTTATTTATAATGAAAGTAATAAAGGACAGATTACAATAATACCCTTATACTAATAAGAGAAGATAAACCATAAAGCACAACTAGCTAAATACCAGAAAATACCAAAAATACCCCTAATAAAGTGCTATGTTGCTGATTACATTGACCTCGACAACACTCCCCCTCAAGTTGGTGCATAGATATTGTGCATTCCCAACTTAGACAGAATTGTGTGGGGTCGGCAGGACTTGAACAAATAAAAAAGGAGAAGAGAAGATAAGAGAAGAGAGGAGAGAGCTAGGTTTGCTCTGATACCATGATGAATTGAAAAGAATGAGAGAAATTAATTGATCCTCTCCCCATATACCTTTATTTATAATGAAAGTAATAAAGGACAGATTACAATAATACCCTTATACTAATAAGAGAAGATAAACCATAAAGCATAACTAGCTAAATACTAGAAAATACCAAAAATACCCCTAAGGACATAGCATCGCTAATTACATTGACCTCGACAACAGGGTGCAATTGTAGTAAATTCAATTTTAAGATTTTCCATGACGGAGGAAATGACTTCAGACGAATCAGGCATGTTCAACAAATAATAAAAAAAAACTTGGTACCAATGACATCGCAAGAAGATATACTAGAAAGAAAATCAACCAAAGAATGTGGTTCTTTCAGGTAGATAAAGACTTATTGAGTTCCACTTGCAACGATCTTGGGATACCGTGTTTCAGTCTTCTGTGATTGAGATATACATCTTGAGCAGGTTTCAATATTCATAAAATTACGAAAGAATCGAGAATGGCTATTTGTGTGTTCTCCTTGAAGATGTCCTTATGAATAGGGAAACACGGCGCGCATTAGAGAAAAGTAACAGTTGGTCTTTATATCATGTAGAGGAAGGGGATGGTACCAAACTTTAGTACCTTAAGAAGGAAGGAGATGGTGGCAGTATATGGTTGTCTAATCCACAATGAGTGGAGAAAGAAGGAGACGGTGGCCGTAGATGATGGTAACGGTATGATAGTGGCGATAATTGAGAGCCGAGAGGGATGGTGATGGTGGCGGTAATAATGGTGGCGGTAGATGGCGGCGGTAATGAGGAAGCAGAGAGAGAGAAAGAGAGAGAGAGAGAGAGAGAGAGAGAAGAGGCTAGCTAGGGTTGGAACCCTAAAAGTGTCATGGCTGGGATACCATGTTGTCAATGTTACTTGACTTGTCTACAAAGACAAAGGTCATATTGCCTTTATAGATTGACTGATTTACAAAAATAGAAAGAAAGTAGTTTCGCCAATTTCGCAAGTAACCGAGACGAAAAGGGTCGGGGTCGACCCTTTTCGTCTCGTCATATACATATTCTTGCTGCGAGATCTCGCAAGATCTTGGCAAGAAATTGCTTTTTACTGTTTTTTTTTTTCTCTTTATAAAAGAGAGAAGGGGCTGTTGTCGGTCCAGAACTCGACTGAGACTGTTGCTTCCTCAGTTTCTTATTTTTTTGAAGGTTTTTTCATTTCTTCTCCCATTCTTTCTTTGTTTGGACTTTTAACTTGCAACAGGTGGTGCTTCGGACTGCGGGGATTGCTGTAAGAGCTTCATATCAACTGTTGAAGGTAAGTTTCTTAAATGAGATTCTTACATGAGACTATGAGGGAGAAAAAAAAAATTTCTAGAATGTGATGAAATTTTTATATGTTAGATATGTGAGCCCGATCTACAAGTTCATGGTTTCAGATTTCGATTTTGATTGTTGTAGTTTTTTTTTCAATTACTTGCATTTAAAAATTAATTTTCAGCAATTAAAAATTAAACTAATTATTATTTTTACTTATTTGATGATGATGACCTATTTATATGTTAATCACCATTGGCCGATCTACTGTCCTACAGTTTCATATTTCGATTTTGGTTGTTGGTATTTTTTTCAATTATTTTCATTTAAAAATGAATTTCCAGCAATTAAAATTTAAATTAATTATTATTATTACTCATTTGATGATGATGACCTATTTATATGTTAATCACCGTTGGCCGATCTACTGTCCTACGATTTCAGATTTCGATTTCGGTTGTTGTATATATATTTTTTTGAATTATTTATATTAAAAAAATATTTTTCAGCAATTAAAAATTAATTTAAAAATGATTAAAAATGCTATAAAATAGGGAAAAATAAGGAAAAATGTTCTGATCGCATTTAAAATATGAGAAAAATTTTGAAATGTAATTTTTGCTGTGTTCAAGTTTGTAAGGTTATTGAAGTTTGTGTTTTCTATGAAATAGTGCTTGGAAATTATGTCGAAACCAAGTTCTGGGGCAGGCGATGGGGGCGACGATACCAGTTCCCGAACAGACCTTGCATGGCAGTATGCGACTGCCCTTCAGGGTGATAGGAAGAAGACCCAAGTGTAATTTTGTGGGAAGAAGCTTCAGTCTGGCGGCATCACAAG
Organism: Protea cynaroides; assembly: GCA_028583415.1. Taxonomy (NCBI): domain Eukaryota; kingdom Viridiplantae; phylum Streptophyta; class Magnoliopsida; order Proteales; family Proteaceae; genus Protea; species Protea cynaroides. The sequence continues at coordinate 23,365 of JAMYWD010001186.1, forward strand.
ACTGAAGCAACACTTGAGTGGATTGGGCAAAGATGTTTCCAAATGCCCGCAGTATCCTGTGGAGATATCCAGGGCCATAGGTGAATAGTTGAAGGGAGGGAGGCAGAGGAGGGCAGCAATGGAAAGAGAAAAACAACATTTTGAAGAGAGCAGTTTGAGGTACCATACCAGAATCCAGTGAGGAACATGAGGCTGAGGGATAGGATGTAGAAGATATGACAGAGGCAGAGGCAAGACAGATGCGTCATGCGGCAAAGACTAGTAGAGAAACCCTTGGGATCGGATGCGGAAAGGAGACGGACAGGAGCAGGTACATCCGGAGCAGTGGCGGTGGTAGTGGATTTGCTGAGCCTGAGCCACAGAGACGGAGCAAAGGGATTGGTTCTTGGTTTTCTAGATCATGAAGTAGAAGGGAAGAACCTGTGCCTCAGCCACGGGGACATGATGATTATGTTCAAGTTCTACAACAAGATCCCGGAGTCTTTACGAAGCAAGGTAGTAAGAAAAAAAAATGAAGGCAATGTTTGGGGGAAAGAATAGGGAGTCAGTAGGGTATTCTTACTCTAAGTGGTCGTTTTATCATGGCATCCCAAAGAACGCCACCACAGCCCCTTTCTTTCGAGCATGCTAAATGCGATTCTTTGAGACAGTACAGGGGATTAGAGGGCAAAATCAATATGAGCTAATGACTCATTATTTGCCTCAACATAAGAAGGAATTACAAGACTGGATTCTAGGCCAGAAGAAGAATTTGGAAGATTTAGGAGTAACTATTATGTGTGATGGTTGGACTGGTCCTACCAGAACGTCCATCATCAACTTCATGGTTTACTGTGATGGGAGGACGGTGTTCCTTAGGTCTGTTGATGCATTAGCTGAAGTAAAAGATGCAGATTATATTTATGGACTGTTGCAAGAGGTGGTGGTTGAGGTGGGAGCTCAGAACGTTGTCCAGATTGTAATGGACAACGGCAACAATTTTAAGAAGGCAGGAGAGATGTTAATGAACAATGCCGACTACAATCTCTTCTGGACTCCATGTGCTGCCCATTGTATTGATTTGATGTTGAAGGACATGGGCAAGATAAGTAAAGTCAAGAGAGTAGTTGAGCAAGCAAGACAAGTAACTACTTTCATCTACAACCATGGTTATTCCTTGAACATGTTCAGGGAGAGATGTGGAGGGGACTTGGTCAGACCAGGCGTCACCAGATTCGCTACGAACTTCATAGCATTGAAGAGCTTTGAGGTGAAGATGACCGGACTCAGATTGATGTTTGCATCTGAGGATTGGTTTTCGTGGAGACAATCAACTACCCCGCAAGGAGTGGAAGCACAGAATACCATCGCTTCAGACGAATTTTGGCAAAATGTGAAGGTGGTAGTCAGGGTGTTGCATCCTGTAGTACAGGTGTTGAGATTGGTAGATACTGAGCGAAAACCTACCATGCCACTTCTTTATGCTGCTGTTGACGCATTAAAAGTACGTGTTAAAGCTTTGATACCACGTGGCCACAAGAATTGCATAAAGATCATCAATGACCGATGGGAGAGTCAACTCATGCATCCATTGCATAAGGCTGGTGAGTAAATTTGATGATGTATTTACTTTAGTGTTACTTATGTACCAATATAA
>JAMYWD010000119.1:0-25000 GCA_028583415.1 Protea cynaroides
GAGGTAGGGACCTCAGGATCACAAGTTGGGTGAAAGGAGTTCCCATTTCTTTCAACTATCAGCAGTTGGCCGACATCCTAGGCATCTCCAATAATGGTCCATTGGTCTATTGTGCCCCAAAAGAGTGCTAGTTTCTATCGATGAGGATGCATGCCGAGTTAAACAATCAGATCCTCTCGCTGGCAAATGAAAGTGATCAACTTGCATCTAGAGCCAAGGGTTTATTGTAAGATCATCCAACATAACCTGGTGTAGCAGAGTGGGCACTACCATATGGTCTCCCAGATCTCCCAGTGTCTCCTATACTACATCTGCACCAGGTAGCCTATATGCCTACTCTACATCATCATTTGCACTATGTATCGAGCTGCAACGATCGGCCTGAAGGGCAACCTACCCTATGGTCGTATGATTACTACCATCCTTACCCACATCTAGGTAAACATGGAGGGTGAGAGGTTTACGAGGATACAGTGTCACACCCCAATTCCACACTGTTCAGAATGGTGTGATGAACCGCTAAACAAACAATGGCTCAACCAGGATCTCTAATAGGCTATCCCCGCGTTATCCAAACTTTACACGCATCCACAATCATAATCAGAGTAATACATAATAGCGGAAAATTTATAAATAATATGAACTGAGTACTAGAATGATACCCATAAATAATATTAAATTATTCTGTGTTTATCTAAGACATAAATATTTAAATACCAAATACATGTCTTATAAATCCAATAAAGAAAACTACAAAAAATATCAAATCGAATACACACGAGTTGCACTCGCAAGAGAGATCGTGTGTATCATCTTCAGCTCCAACTTCCATAGCTGCTACAGTTCCATACGCTGACAGGTTCACATAATCTTCAACAAGATATCCTGCATCATCAACTAAAAATATTCGACGTCGAGGGGTGAGCACACAACACGGCTCATTGAGTAGCCAAAACAATGCAACATTACATATGCATGCAAAAAGTCAATTCATATCTTTGGTCTTGGTTTATAGTTTGCAATGTGCAATAGAAAGGTTGGGTGATCAAAGGTTAACGTTTATTGATACCGCCTCTATACACAGGGTGTGGAAGCCCACCCGAAGGTTAATGTTTATCGTCGTCCCCATCCACCCTACCATAACATTATACAACAAAGGTTAACGTTTATTGCTATATAATGCTATACCAACACGTAAGCCCCTGTTAGTGAGGGCTTGCAAACTGGGCTCGCTACTAACCAATCCTAATGCCAAAAAGGTGTATCCAAGGCCTCACCCCAAAGATCCCTCGGAACATCCATAGAGATAGAGCTAAGGCCCCCGGTAGAGTCGAGACTACAAGGACCGAGACCAGCTCCCCTGATACTCTACGACATAATAGTTCTGCTAAGGTAATGGCGATACGATGATGTCAATGCACAAGACTTGAGTTAGAGATAGAGCTAAATTGCTGAGACCTGCCAAAGGTTAACGTTTATTGACGTTCTCATCACACCTCCCCGATACCTCTCGCATCAAGCACACCAACCACACACATACAAGCACTTGCCTATAAAGTAAATATGCATGAACAAGTAATAGAAATATTGGATGGCATGCTGTATGCACATTACAATCATATTCACATAGAATCAAACATGGCATATGACTCAAGAAAAGAAAAATAGTTTATTATTAACCAATTTATTTTGGGGTTAAGGTTCCTCACCTTAGCTTGCTAATTGATATTTTCCAAGCTTTCGATTCACTGTTATAACGGTACTATATTGCTAGCAAACCTAACAAAGTCGATAGAATTTAATTAGAATTAATTCAAAAAATAAAACAATTTTTCATTCCGGGGGGGGGTTTGGGGGGGGGTGTGGGGGTGGGGGTTTTTTTCTTCCCCCCCTACACCCAGGTCTTTTCTGGGGGGGGGGGGTGGGGGGGTCCCACTATGGGGGGGGGGGGGGTTTTTTTTGGGGTTTGGTTTCCGGTCCTCTTTTGTCCCATTTTCCTTTTTTTTTTTTTTTTTTTTTTTTTGTTTGGTGGTTTTTTTTTTTTTTTTTTTTTTATTTTTTTTTTTTTTTTTTGGTCAATTATTTTTTTTTTTTATTTTTTCGTTTTTTTTCTTTTTTTTCTCAACTATTCCATGGGGGGTTGGGGTTGGTTTTTTTGGTTTTTTTTTTTTTTTTATTTTTTATTTTTTTTTTTAGGGGATTTTTATAAATTTTATTTTTTTTTTTTTTTTTTTTTTTTTTTTTTTTTTTTTTTTTTTTTTTTTTTTTTTTTTTTTTTTTTTTTTTTTTTTTTTTTTTTTTTTTTTTTTTTTTTTTTTTTTGGGTAAGTTGATAAAATTTATTAGAGAAAACCACCCAAAAGGAAACAATACAACCCTGAAAACAGGGATAGACCGCCAAGACCAAAACCCAAAATTACAACACCTATCAAACAAGAAAGCCCAAACCCACCCTAAGACTTACAAGCCTAATGAACATCAATGCACCACTGATTGATCAAAAAGACCTCAAGACTATTCCTGGGCCTACGGAAATTACAAGTTGTAATTTTATCATGGACTTCTTGCATGATGGTCCGGGCGAGAATCTCTTTTGACTTCCTACTGGAATTAAAGATTCTTGAGTTTCTTTCCTTCCAAATATTATAGATAATCGCATTGAACATAATCTTTGGGATGGAATCCAGATCTTTCCCTCTCGAAACACTTTTTCCCAACTTTACAACTTCGGCCTCAAAGGATCCTGGTCTTGAGATGGAGGGGACACATTTGCTCATGCACTCTTTCCAGACGAAAACTGAGAAATCGCAGTTGAAGAAAATATGGGACTTACTGTCACTCCCATTCCCACACAATCCACACGATGATGGAACAACAATATTCCTGATAAGGAGGTTATCAGCAGTAGGAAGAGCATCCCAGCACACTCTCCAAGCCACAAAAGAATGTTTTGGGATATTTAGGGTAAACCAAATAGCCTTGTCCCACTGCACAACAGGGCCCCTATTCCGGACCGAAACCCAAGCGTCTCTGAAAGAAAGGTTGCTGGTCTTGCCTTGATCCAGCTTCCAGAAAATAGAATCCTCCCTATCCGTAGGCCTCCATTGGACCCGACATAACTCATTCCATATGCTCCTGAAGGACTGAATATTAGGAAAAGGACAAGCTTTCCAGGAACCTCCATCCCACATATCACTGATTTTTGTCATTTTTTCCTCCATTGAGAGAAAATTAGAAGCACTATCCAATCTGTTCCAGAGAGGCTCACCTCCAAGCCAAGGGTCCAACCAAAAGAAGGTATTCTCCCCAGAGCCCAAAGTGAAGCCAATCTTTCTTCTCATTCTATCCCTGAAGGACAGAATCTGTCTCCAAAACCAAGGAAAATTCTTAGATGTTTTAACAGTCCAAATAGAATCATGCTTTAGATACCTCTGTTTAGTCCATTGGACCCAAATGTTCTGGTTTTGAGTTTGGAGCTTCCAAAAATGTTTCATAACCCCCGCATCACAAATGTCCTTCACTCTTCTGATCCCCAGACCTCCTTCATTTCGAGGAAGACAGATTCTAGCCCAGCTGACATAGTGAATTTTCTTCTTTAGGTCAGGACCTGACCAAAGGAAAGAAGCAAGAAGGGATTCAATAACCATGCAAATCTTCCGGGGCAGCCCAAAGACTCCTGACCAATAAAAACAGCATCCCTGCAGCACCGAGGAAATGAGCTGAACTCTGCCAGCAAAGGAGAGAAATCTTGATTTCCACCCTTCCATTTTTGATCTAATTTTCTGGATAATAGCATCATAGTCTCTTGCTGAAAGGCTCGCTTGCACCAAAGGAATACCCAGATAACAGATTGGAAGGGCACCTTCCACAAAACCTGAGCATAATATGATTTCATCCTTTACTTCTTGACCCACTCCCCCCATGAAAATAGAAGATTTAGAGTGATTCACCTTAAGGCCCGAAATCTTTGAGAAAAACTTCATAATATCAACAATCTTACCTATGGAACTGACTTCAGCTTTTGAGAAAATCATCAGGTCATCAGCGAACATGAGATGAGATATGGCCAGAGTTTTGCATCTACTGGGAATTTTGAAAGATCTTCTTCTAACAGCTTCATCCAGAAACACTGACAAAGGCTCCATGCATAGAGCAAAAAGATAAGGGGATAAAGGATCTCCTTGCCGAATACCCCTCTGACCTCTGAAATATCCTGCAGGACTCCCATTCACAAGCACTGAAAACATGGGCGTATGAATGCAGGCACTAATCCACTTCACCATCTTGTCTGGAAATCCCAATTTTAATAAGATATTGATGAGGAAAGTCCGATCCACCGAATCATAAGCTTTGTGAAGATCGACCTTGAGGATAGCTAAAGGGGGGCTAGAAGCACGATCAATCCCTTTCACCACATCATGACAGATTAAAATATTATCCGCAATACATCTCCCTTTAATAAAAGCTGATTGGTGGGCACCAACAATGGAGCTAATGCAACCCTGAATTCTATTAGCCAAGATCTTAGCAATGACTTTATATAGGACATTGCATAAAGAAATAGGACGAAAGTCCGCAAAAGATTTTGGACAGCTGATCTTCGGAATAAGGCTAAGAAAGGTACTGTTCACATCTCTAGGCATAAATGGGTTAACAAAAAAGGATTGGATAGCAGCAGTTACCTCATTTCCGACAATGTTCCAACAAGATTGGAAGAAGAAGGCATTGAAGCCATCAGGCCCCGGAGCTTTGTTTCCATTAAATGCAAAGATGGTCTTCTTAATCTCCTCGTTCGAAATAGGCCTTATCAGATATTCCAACTGCACCTCAGATAGAGATCTCGGCAATAGGATTTCCTGCATCTCGGATTCCGAAATGTGAGCCTCTCTTGGATCAGAGAAAAGGTGCCTAAAGAAATTCTCAGCTTCAGCCTTAATCAGATTGGGGGCTAAAATTCTCTCTCCAAGATCATTCTCAATAGCATTGAAGGAGTTGATGTGATGATGGGATTTCAAACTTTGATGGAAAAATTTGTTGTTTTTGTCTCCCAACTTAAGCCAGTTTTGCCTTGATTTCTGCTTCAAAAAATTTTCCTCCCTGTTTAATGCCATTGTTAGATCAAATCTTGCTTTCTTTTCCGACACAGCCAAATCAACATCAGTTGGCTTGTTGGAGAGGTTCTTCTGGATGACAGCCAAAATCCTTTCAGCACCTTTAACATTCTCAAAAATATCCCCAAAACTGTCTTTGTTCCATTTCTTCAGCTCCAATTTAACCCTTTTTAGCTTTGCAGCAACTTGACATAATGGAGTAAGATTAGAAGGCACAGGCCCCGCCCAAGCTCTTTCGATGATGTCCATGAAATCTGGTCTCTCTTTCCAAGCATTTATAAAACGAAAAGGCTTTGGGCCAAAATTTTTTCCTCACCAAATCTCATAAGAATGGGGCAATGATCGGATAAACTTGGATCAAGAAACTCCACTTCGGACTGCTGATACTGGCCAAGCCATTCAGGATTCACAAGAGCTCGATCTAACTTGCAACAGATTTTTTTATTTCCCACTTGATTATTTGACCACGTAAGTTCATGACCTGACCACTTCAGATCATTAAGCTTGCATTCAAAAATACACTCATTAAACTGATCGGCATGCCGAGAGATGATTGCATTTCCACCCAGCTTTTCCTCATTATTTCTGACAATGTTGAAATCTCCAATCACCACCCAAGGCACAGTAACAGCCTTGCCGAAACCTTTTAAAGAAGACCACAGCTGCTCTCGAATATTCGGGTCATTTGATCCATGAATAGCAGAAACACAAAAATAAGAATTGTCCATGAGTCTTGTCACGTTACAAAACATAACTTGGGCTTCCGCTTTGCTTTTCTCCACTCGGAAAACCTTTGGGTCCCACCACACTATCAGTCGCGGGGTAGCCAAAAGATCATCATTGAAACAACAATTCCACTCTTTCCTCAAGGACCTCAACTTACCTTCAATATTCCTTCTAGCCAGTTTCGACTCAGCCAAACAACAACAACTGATTTTGAATTTTTTCAAATGCATCAAAAGGACTTTCTGCTTAGAGGGGGAATTCAGCCCTCTCACATTCCAGAACAGAATATTCATAATCACTAGTTTAGATGGGCTTCCTTCCAACCCCCTTCCTCCCTGCACTCCTTGCCCTTCAAACTAAGGCTCGTGGATTTTTCATTCACAGCCTCGAAGTCCCCCCTGGAGACGGAAGTCTGGTCGTCCTCCCAAGCCTGAAGAGTGGAAGCCATAGACACGCCCACACAGTCCTCCAAAATTTTACTAGAAGGGGGGGAGGATAACCTCGAAGGTTTTCTGGTAGCAGCACCCCCAACCTCGAATTTATTGCGGGAGACCGAGAGAGATCTAAGAATGGAAGAGCCCATGTCCTTCGAAACCGGCCCACCAATGGGCCCAGCATTCAGGACCAAGGGGGAAGCCAACTTAGAAGGGCCACCTTTATGGATCAATTCAAGCCTTTTCTTCCCGGCCAGAGAGGCACGGTTCAGGAAAGGGGTATGTCCAGCAGAAGATTCGGGAGGTATTGGGTTATGGTCTGGTTTTATGGTATTAGAAAGAGGGCCAACCGGACTGAAAGGTTGGTCCAACCCAGGGCTAAGACAAGCAAAAGGGTTAGGGGGACATTCAACACCCAAAGAGCAGGACATAAAATTTGAATTTGTTACCTTATCAGGAAAATGGGCAGACTGGGCAATCTGATTTTCAGACTGAGAGTCAATCCTCCAATGACCAGTCGACACCAAATTTGAAGCAGGTAAATCATCAGCCCTCTTGCAGCTTTCCAATCGGGTAGGAGACTTACCCGACGCCCCATCGGGTCTCTTCTTCTTCGCCCGAACCTTGCTCCAGTCATGGTGCTTCCAGGCATTGATGTACTCCGTATCAGGTTCCACTACAGCCCCCGGGATGTCCAAAGGACTCGCCTGAATCTCTCCAATATCTTCAGGATTAGATCTAGATTCAGGGATTGAGACAGGATTTCGGGGTGGAGATCCTTCTCCTTCCATTTTTTCATCAGCCACAGCTTTGCTTCGGCGAACAAGCTTTGTCAATATGACCGAAAACTCCACACGTTAAGCAGTGTGGAGGTTTCCAATCATACTTAACCATTTGTTCATACACATTTCCTTCATCATCTTCGATGGCGATGGAGTCCAACATCGGATTTTCCCCCGAGAATTCCACACAGATTTTGGCAAACAGCAACCTAGATTTCCTGGCAGTGGTACTGTCTGAGTACAGCGGAGTTCCAAGCACAGAACCTATGGCGCTAAGGGATTCTTCTCCCCACAGATGCAAAGGCAGCCCCGGCAATGACACCCATAATGGGATTTTTTTTAAGCCCAGGATCCCACCATTATGGAGACTTCTCTCCCATTGACGGAAGAACATTGGCTGGCCTCCCACATAGAACACATTGTTTTCCAGAATCTTATCTCTGTCTTCCAGTTCAGAAAACCGAAAAGCATATCCCCCATGAGGCAACAGCAAGCATTTCTACAGAACCTCTAATCTTCCATTGTCTCAGAAGCGCCGCTCTTACGAACGAGAAGGAAGGCTTCTTGCCCAGAAAAAATCCCACCAGCGTGTAGTCCAGAACCACTAACTCACCTGCAACAGCAGCCTTCGAACAAATCCCAATCGGCCTGTTATCCCGAGCCGAAGGAGGAATGAACCTCAAGTTAAGCTTGACAGGAGGACGGGAATGGGGGAAGGGGGGATTTTTCCAAGCATTATCACATGCAGGAGGGGGTTTTTCTTTCGGCTGAGGGGAGGTTACCAGGGGGGGAATTCAGCATCATCACTAACCAAAGCGGAACCAGAGGAGGCATTATCAGGTTCAGCAGAAAGCCCAAGACCTCTTTAAGACTAGGATCGGGAAATAAGCTATCTTCTTCAGTCGAGGGAGGGGGATTTTTCAGGCTAGGAAGCATCCTGGGATATCTTGGACTTAGTTTTCCTTCGTCCGAACCTCTTCAATCCTCGCATAGGCGATACTTTCAAAAATACTTTATCACCTACGGCGAACTCTAGATCTCTTCGCCGAGCATCAGCATATTGCTCTCGACCGTGCTGAGCCGTTTTCACTCTCTCCTTGATGATGTCGACCACTCGACAAGTCTCTTCAACAAATTCTGGTCCAACAATACCACGCTCTCCAACTTCAGTCCAAAACAAGGGAGTTCGACACTTCCCCGCCATACAAGGCTTCATAAGGTGACATCCGTATAGTAGCCCGATAGCCGTAATTGTAAGAGAACTCGATCACGGGTAACTTTTCGTCCCATGATCCCTTGAAATCAATCACACATGCTCGTAGCATATCTTCTAAAATCTGGATTGTACGCTCCGACCGCCCATCGCCGGGTGGAATGCAAGATCGAGGTTCAATGTTGTACCCATAGCCTTTGCGCCCTTCCCAAAATTTGGAAGTAAATCGGGATCTCTATCGGACACAATGCTTTCTCGAACACCGTGTAACCGAACAATGTTATCCACATACAACTTTGCTAACCTTTCGAGTGTATATTGGGGTCGTGACGGTATGAAGCGAGCCGCCTTAGCCGGACGGTCTACAATCACCCAAACTCGCCAACTACTCGAGGAGTCAATGGTAGTCCCGTGACGAAGTCCATAGTGATGCAGTCCCATTTCCATGCCAGTTCCGTAATGGTTGTAACGGTCCCGCGGGTCTTTGTCGCTCCGCCTTTACCTTCCTCGACAACTTAGGCATTGAGACACCGAACTTGGCTACATCCGCCTTCATTCCCTCCACCAATACGCTTCTTTAGATCATGATACATTTTTGTACTTCCCGGATGTACCGAGTAGATGGTGGTATGGGCTTCTTTCATGAGTCGGTGTCTAATGTCTACACTTTCTCCCTCCGGGTACACATATTCTTCCTTTGTATTTCAGCACCTTCTCGTCATCCAAGGTAAACTCGGGGTTAGTCCTACCTTTCTCAATATCTTCTTGTACCGTCCCCCGCATAAGGATCCGCCTTGATAGCCGCCTTCACTTCGGCCCACTATATCCGGTATAATCTTCAATGCCGCGAACATATTTGAAAACCGATGAATGAACCCTTGGTTGGTTGATCCATCCGGTGTATCTATCACATACCGCCGCTGTCGTGATTAAACACCATTCCATTGGTATACATTGCCGCCAGCGGGCTGGTTTCTCCTTGAGATTTTATCATTGCTTTCCTCGCTCAATGCATCCGCTACCACATTCGCTTCCCGGATGATACCGGATATCACAATCATAGTCTTTCAATAGTTCCAGCCATCTTCTCCCGCCCCATATTTAACTCCTTCTGATTAAATAGATAAGTAAGACTTTTATGGTCCGACTTAATCTGAAATTTCCTCCGTATAGGTAGTGTCTCCATATCTTGACAGCATGTATTACCGCCGCTAATTCCAAATCATGGGTTGGGTAATTTTTCTCATGTACCTTCAACTGTCTCGATGCATACGCAACTACTTGTTCTCCTTGCATAAGCACACATCCTAGTCCCAATCCCGATGCATCGCTGTATAAAGTAAATGTCCGTCCCGAACGGGAATGGTTAAAATTAGAGCGGATATCAATCTGGTCTTCGCTGTTTGAAAGCTCTTTTCACACTTATCCGTCCATACAAACTTTTCTCCTTTCTTGGTCAAACCGGTGAGAGGTACGACAATCCGAGAATAGTCTTCTACGAATCTCCGATAATATCCAGCTAGACCTTAAAACTTCTAATTTCGAGACGCCTTGGTGCTTCCCACTTCACAATAGCTTCGATCTTACTGGGGTCCACTTTGATTCCTTCCGCGGATACTACATGGCCTAAAAATGCGACTTCGCTTAGCCAAAACTCACACTTAGAAAATTTGGCGTATAACTTCTCTTTCCTTAAACGCCGTAGGGCTGCGTTTAGGTTCTTGACATGGGTTTCCTTGTCCTTGGAGTATACCAATATGTTATCAATAAATACTATCACCGACGTGTCCAACATATCGTGGAAAACTCGGTTCATAAGTTCCATGAACGTTGCCGGTGCATTAGTTAGTCCGAAGGACATCACTAAGAATTCATAATGTCCGTATCTTGTCCGGAAAGCCGTCTTCGGAATGTCACCTTCTTTAATCTTCAATTGATGATAGCCCGATCGAAGATCGATCTTTGAAAATACCTTCGCTCCTTGTAACCGATCGAACAAGTCATCGATCCCGGGTAGTGGATATCGATTCTTGATTGTCGCCTTATTCAACTCTCTATAGTCGATACATAACCGAACGCTACCATATTTCTTCTTTACGAACAACACCGGTGCTCCCCCTGGAGATATACTGGGTCCAATATAACCCTTATCCAGCGCTCTTGTAGTTGCACTTTTAATTCCTTCGGCCCAAGAGGAGCCATTCTATAAGGTGCTTTTGATACCGGTGCGGCTCCGTGTATCGGGTCTATTACAAACTCCGTGGCTCGGCTGGGTGGTAATCCGGGTAGTTCCTCCGAAATACATCGAGAAAATCTCGCACTACATCAATATCTTCCATTTGTGGCACGCCCTGGTTAGGTCGACCACCGATACTAGATATCCGACCGCTCCTTTCTCAAGGCACTTCTTAGCCTTTAATGCCGAGAGTATGAGCTTGCGCCTCTCCCGGGAAGTTTGGTTCCCGAGAAACTGAATTTTGCTCCTTCTTTGTCTTTAAACGTTAGCTTCTTCTCGACGCATAACAAATTTGCAGAGTGCCGAGCTAACCGGCCCATTCCCAAGATGACGCCAAAGTCCGCCATCTCAAGTTGTATTAAGGTTGCATCCAAGGTCCGCTCTCCAATGAGAACTGGACATGGTCCATAACCTTTCTCTAATTCCACTTCTAATCCCATCGGTGACCGTACAAGTAATTTGTAGTCTAATGTTTTGATGGGAAGATTGGTCTTCTTTCCAAACGACGCACGATATAAATGAATGGGTAGCTCCCGAATCAAAGAGTACTCGGCGGGTATGCCATTGATAGGTACGATACCCGTGATTCGTTTTACTTAGTCTACATGCTCAATCAATTCTAATTATAGCCTTACAAGTTTCGGACATACCCGTGACCACATCGGGCCACGCGGCAGCATCCTCCCGATGTAACAAAGATATACCCGCCCTTGATGTAGTTGCTTCCTGGGTTTTGGGCATTCTCTTGCCATATGCCCCGGTTGGTTGCAGCTATAGCACTTTGGGGCTTCAAAATTTGACTTTGGCCGTGGTTGAGCTGCCGCAAGAGACTTTGGTGCGGTTGCAAAATTTTGAGGACCGGAAAGGTTTATACGTCCTATTGTTGCCTCCGTTATACGAATTCCCGAGCCGGGCCTTTTTATGCCTTTGTTTTGAGTGAAATAACTCTCTTTCCGGCCCGATTCAATCACTCGAGCGATTTGAACAGCTTCATTATATATGGTCTTTTCTAATCCCGTAACATGTTCCCCGATACTTCCTCTCGCCCCGCGACAAACCTACGGGTTTTGGTATCTTCTTCCCGCATGCTAGCCGGTGCGAAGAAAACCAGCTCTTCGTAGCGCTATTGATACGAGCCCACTGGACATCCGCCCCGGAACGCACTGTAAATTCCTTCTCCATTGAATCTCCAAGCTTCTTGGGAAATACTTCTCAAAGAATGCTTCTTTAAATGTAGCCCATGTCAAGGGGCGTGCTTGGTCAATAAGTACGCCTTTGTAGATTTCCACCAATGGTGTGCGCCGCCTTTGAGCATAAAGGTGGCGCATAGTACTTTCTCTTCCTCGCAATAGTCATCATAAGGAAGTTCCTTTCCATCTCGCCTATCCAAGGGGGCGGGCCACAAAGGGGATCGACGGCTTTCCGTTGAATTCTCTTGGTTTCATTTTCAAAAATCTCTCCACTAGCCGGGAGTGATCCAGCTTGATTTTGATATGCCCCAAACATAGGGGGAGGATACCGGGCTGATGAGAAGATCCGAGGAGAAGACCTTCTCGTCGCCTCTAGATTGGGAGGCTATCTCGCAAGATGGGGCCGCGAGATGCGGAGGTTAGCGATGAGGAGAGGAACGCGATGGTGCGCCCTCACACTCGGGCCGAGGTGACCGATGCCGCGGCCGCCGCTAGGGCTCTGGGGAGATCCGGCCGACGATGATGATCGTATGTATATGGATGTCGACGCGATACCCCCGCCATCACCCACACAAGCGGATGGAGTTGGTACTTCGCCGCGGGCGGCTTCGCACCCGAGGCTGGTCCTTCTCACCGGGCCGATCCTTCACTTCCACCTTCAGCCATGATGGAGATGCGCAGAGAGACCGGGATGCTCGGCGCAGATCTGATCCGAGGATGGATGAGCCGTTGGCCGCTCAAGACGCATCGATGCGCCGGATGGGAGAGCTCCTAGAGGTGCAACGCGGCGACCGATCGAGGATAGCCGGGTCTCACAGCCTAGTCTCCGGACGACCCGCACCCGTGTGGCCCGGTTGACTAGGGTCTATGCCGAGGACTACGACGGAGATCGTGAGGCACCGCCTCCCTCCTTCGCCTCCGCTCTTGATTGTACTTTTACCTTTCTTGTACTACGCAGTAACTGGTCCGGGTTGTGGACTGCACTGCGCTTTAGCGATGTATATACGTTGTAGTTCTCTTACTCCTTGTATGTAACTCGGTTTTCCCTTTAATAGATGCAGTATTCTCTTTTTAATTCGGTTTCAATCATCACTTGTGCTTAAAGTGTGTTTGTATTAAAGCTTTTAATTTATCCTATCTCAGTTTACAATTGTGTTGAATGTATGCTAGTTCGGCGGGCAAGACCTGAGAAACTTTGATACCAAGTTGTCACACCCCAATTCCACACTGCTCGTAATGGTGCGATGAACCGCTAAATAAAACAACGGCTCAACCAGATCTCAAATAGGCTATCCCCGCGCTATCCAAACTTAACACGCATCCACAATCATAATCGAGTAATACACAATAGCGGAAAAATTTATAAATAATATGAACTCGAGAACTAAAATGATATCCATAAATAATAGCAAATTATTCTGTGTTTAACTCGAGACATAAATATTTAAATACCAAATACATGTCTTATAAATCCAATAAAGAAACCTACTAAAAAATATCTAATCAAATACACACGAAGCCGCACTAGCAAGAGAGATCGTGTGTATCATCTTCCGCTCCAACGCCCATAGCTGCAACGCTTCCGTACGCCGACGCATTCATATAATCTTCAACCGTATAACCCGCATCATCAACTAAAATATTCGACGCCGAGGGGTGAGCACACAACACGGCTCGCTGAGTAGCCAAAACAATGCAACATTACATATGCATGCAAAAAAAAATCAATTTATATCTTTGGTCTTGGTTTATAGTTTGCAATGTGCAATAGAAAGGTTGGGTGGTCAAAGGTTAACGTTTATTGACACCGCCTCTACACAGGGTGTGGAAGCCCGCCCGAAGGTTAACGCTTATCGCCGTCCCCATCCACCCTACCATAACATTATACAACAAAGGTTAACATTTATTGCTATATAATGCTATACCAACACGTAAGCCCCTCGTTAGGATTGGGCTCGGCCGCTAACCAATCCTAATGCCAAACCAAGCAGTACCCAAGGCCTCACCCCAAAGATCCCTCGAATGCCCATAGAGATAGAGCTAAGGCCCCCCGGTGAGAGTCGAGACTACAAGGACCGAGACCACCTCCCCGATACCCTACGACATAATAGTTCCCGCTAAGGTAATGGCGATACGACGATGTCAATGCACAAGACTTGAGTTAGAGATAGAGCTAAAGTGCCGAGACCCGCCAAAGGTTAACGTTTATTGACGTTCTCATCACACCTCCCCGATACTGGCCGCATCAAGCACACCAACCACACACATACAATCACATGCCTATTCCTATCATCATCATCATCATCATGTTATAAACAATAAAATAAATATGCATGAACAAGTAATAGAAATATTGGATGGCATGCTGTATGCACATTACAAACATATTTGCATAAAATCAAACATGGCATAGGACTCAAGAAAAGAAAACAGTTTATTATTAACCAATTTAGTTTGGGGTTAAGGTTCCTCACCTTAGCTTGCTAAAAGATATTTTTCCAAGCTTTAGAATCACCGTTACAATGTTATTAGATTGCTAGCAGACCTAAGAAAGTCGATAGAATTAATTCGGAATTTAAAAACCGTTCTCGTCAACCGAGGGTCGATGCTAGGGTCGATGCTAGGGTCGATGGGTCTATCGACCCTCCCTCCATTCTGAACTTCCCGAATGCTGAGGGTCGATGGTCAGAAACACCTAGGGTCGGATGGTCTATCGACCCTCGGTGCGACCCTTACTGCACTCTGGTCCAATTTCCCATTTTAACCCATTTTTCATGTTTGGGGTCCTATGGCTTGCTTCCTACATTCATTCAACAGTCAATCCATGGTCTAGAACCATGTATAAACCATCTAGATAGCTTTCGTGCATCCTCCTATGGTTTTCTATGAAAACCTAACCATGGATGGATGGTTTGGGTTTCTCCGAAATCCTACACTCAACCATATTTAACCTAAGGTCCGTAGAAACTCATGGAATTAATATCCATACCCGAGAAGATTACTTTTCTCTCGCAATTTCTTCTCCTTTTTGCTAAGCCCTCTTCCTAGCCTCCTTTCTTCCTCTTTTCCTTCCTCTCTCTTTCTCTCAATTCAATTAGGGTTGTGAAAGGAGTGAATGTGTCTTAGGAACGCCCTTAAATAGACTAGGAATGTCCTATAATAGTCCCATTGAGATTTGGAAATAATCCCAACCGAAAAATTAGGAAATTTCCTAATCTCCGCCCCGTCGAAACCGAGGGTCGATGGGAGGGTCGATGATCCCGTCGACCCTAGGGTCTTAAGCCGTCCGACCCTTCCTCAAATCGATTTCATACCTGGGATCTCAATCTCCTTCATGCCCTTGGTCCATTTGACTCGACCATGATGGGTAAACCCGGTTCAAGGTGGTAAGACCGGGTTAGATTGACACGGGTCTTACATTAAATACACAATAGTGGAAGTCTTATAATAAAATGAACTGAGAATCTATTGTGATATTAATATTTAAATAGCAAATTATTCTGTATCAACTAAGACATATATAATAATCAAATACATGTCTTTATTAAATCCAAATAAAGAAAATCTAGAAAATATCTAATCGAATACACATGAGTTGCACTCGCAAGAGGAGTCATGTGTATCTACTTCAGCTTCAGCTTCCATCACCGCTACGTTCCCGTATGCTGGAGCATTCATATAATCTTCAACAGTATAACCTGCATCATCAACTAAAAATATTTGACGTCGAGGGGTGAGCACACATCATGGCTCAGTGAGCAGACAAAACAATGCAACAGTACATATGCATGCAATCAATTCATATCATTGGTCTGGTTTATAGTTTGCAATGCGCAATAGAAAGGTTGGGTGGTCAAAGGTTAATGTTTATTGACCCCGCCTCTATACACAGGGTGTGGAAGTCCACCCGAAGGTTAACGTTTATCGTCGTCCCCATCCACCCTAATCATGAACATTATATAACAAAGGTTAACGTTTATTGCTATATAGTGCCATACCAACACGTAAATCCCTGTTGGCGAGGGTTTACAAACTGGACTCGCAACTAACCAATCTTAATGCCAAATAGTGTATCCAAGGCCTCACCCCAGCATCCCTCAGAATATCCATAGAGATAGATCTAAGGCCCCCCGGTAGAGTCAGAGACTACAAGGACCCAGACCACCTCCCTTGATACTCTACGACAAAATAGTTCTGCTAAAGTAATGGTGATACGACGATGCTAATGCACAAAACTTGAGTTAGAGATAGAGCTAAAGTGCTAAGACCCACCAAAGGTTAACGTTTATTAACGTTCTCATCACACCTCCCCTGATACTCGCTCGCATCAAGTACACCAACCACACACATACAATCACATGCCTATTCTTATCATCATCATCATCATCATCATGTTATAAACAATAAAGTAAATATGCATGAACAAATAATAGAAATATTGGATGACATGTTGTATGCACACATTACAAACATATTCGCATAGAATCAAGCATGGCATTGGACTCAAGAAAAGAGAAAATAGTTTATTATTAACCAATTAGTTTAGAGTTCCGTTTCCTTACCTTAAATTGCTAATAGATACTTTTCCAAGCTTTATAATCACCTTTATATTGTTATTGTATTGCTAGAAGACCTAACAAAGTCGACAAAATTTAATTAGAATTAATTCTGAATTTAAAAACCATTCTGTTAACTGAGGGTTGGAGGTAGGGTCGGAGTCATGATCGACCCTGGGTGCGACCCTCCCCAAACTCTGAACTTCCCGAACACTGAGGGTCGATAGTTAGGATCACCTAGGGTCGGATGGTCATCGACCCTCGGTGCGACCCTCGGTATACTTTGGTCGATTTCCCTCTTTTAGTCCATTCTTCGTGCTTGGGATCCTATGGCTTGCTCCTACATTCCATTCTACATTCATTCCATGGTCTGAAACCATGAATCATCCACCGAAAATAGCTTTCTTACATTCTCCTATGGTTCCCCATGAAAACCTAACCATGGGTTGATGGTTTGGGTTTCTCCGAGATCACACTCTCATCAATATCTAACCTAAGGTCTGTAGAAACTCATGGAATTAGTATCCATACCTGAGAAGAATACTCCTTCTCTGCAACTCTATTCTTTTGGCTAAATTCTCTTCCTTGCTTCTCTTCTTCCTCTTTTCCTTCTCTTCTCTTTCTCTCAATTCTATTAGGGTTGTGAAAGGAGTGAAAGAGGCTTAGGGACGTCCTTTAAATAGATTAGGAACATCCTAAAATAAGTCCCTTTGAGATTAGGAAAGAATCCAAATTGAAAATTAGGAAATTTCCTAATTTCAGTTTCGGAGGCAACTGAGGGTCGATGGGAGGGTCGATTATCCTGTCGACCCTAGGTTTCCAATGAGTCCGACCCTCCCTTCAAAACTGAGGGTCTGACTTTCTGTTTTGGGGTGTCCGACCCTCCTTGGCTGGGTATGCGACCCTCCCCTTAAATTAAGTGTTTTAGGGTCGATTTGATACCTGGGATCTCGATCTCCTTCACGCCCTTGGTCCATTTGACTCGACCATGATGCGTAAACCTGGTTCATTGTGATAAGACCGGGTTAGATTGACACGGGTCTTAAAACTCCCCCTACTTATAAAAATTTCGTCCTCGAAATTGTACGTACCTTCTGAATCAAATAAGTTATGGTATTGCTTTCGCATAGCATTTTCTTCTTCCCATGTAATTTCTTCCATGTCTCTACTTTTCCATGTGACCTTAACAAAATAGATATCTCGGTTGCGTAGACGTTGAACCTTTTGGCTGGTGATTTCTGTTGGTGTTACTTCAAATGTCAAATCATCAGTCAAATCCGGTAAATCTACTGTCAACACGTGCGTTGGATCCTTGACATACTTCTTCAATAAGGAAACGTGAAATACGTCATGCACACTCGACATAGATGGTGGTAGTGGTAACTGATAAGCCACTTTACCACGCTTAGCTAGAATTTCATACGGTCCGACATATCTTGGACTTAGTTTCCCTTTCTGTCCGAACCTTTTCAATCCTCGCATAGGCGATACCTTCAAAAATACTTTATCACCTACGGCGAACTCCAGATCTCTGCGTCGAGTATCTGCATAATGCTTCTGATGATTCTAAGCTGTTCTCACTCTTTCCTTGATAATGTCGACCACTCGGCAAGTCTCTTCAACAAATTTTAGTCCGACAATACTACGTTCTCCAACTTCATTCGAAAACAAAGGAGTTTGACACTTCCTGCCATACAGTGGTTCATAAGGTGACATCTGTATAGTAGCCTGATAGCTATTGTTATAAGCGAACTCGATCAATGGTAACTTTTCATCCCATGATCCTTTGAAATCAATTACACATGCTCGTAGCATATCTTCTAGAATCTGGATTGTACGCTCTGACCGTCCGTCTGTCTGTGGGTGGAATGCAGTACTGAACTTCAACGTTGTACCCATAGCCTTTTGCAATCCTTCCCAAAACTTAGAAGTAAATCGTGAATCTCTATCAGAAACAATGCTTTCTGGAACACTATGTAATCGAACAATATTATCCACATATAGCTTTGCTAACCTTTCCAGTGTATACTGAGGTCGTATAGGTATGAAGCGAGCTGTTTTAGTCAGACGGTCCACAAATACCCAAACTGCGTCAACTACTCGAGGAGTCTGTGGTAGTCCTGTGACGAAGTCCATAGTGATGCAGTCCCATTTCCATGCTGGTTCCGATAATGGCTGTAACAGTCCTGTGGGTCTTTGTCGTTCAGCCTTTACCTTCTGACAATTTAGGCATTAAGACACGAACTTGGCTACATCTGCTTTCATTCCCCTCTACCAATATAGTTTCTTTAGATCATGATACATTTTTGTACTTCCAGGATGTATCGAATAGATGATGGTGTGGGCTTCTTTCATCAGTCGGTGTCTAATGTCCATACTTTCTGTTTCAGGTACACTTATTCTTCCTTTGTATTTCAGTACTCTCTCTTCGTCCAAGGTGAACTCAGGATTAGTCTTACCTTTCTCGATATCTTCTTGTACTGTTCTCAGATAAGGATCTGATTTGATAGCTGTCTTCACTTCATCCATTATGTCCGGTATAATCTTCAATGCAGCGAACATGTTCGAAAATTGATGAACAAACCCTTGGTTGGCTGACTCATCCGTTGCGTCTATCACATATTGCTCATTGCCGTGATTGAATACCATTCCGGTAGTACACATTGCTGCAGTTGTGCTAACCTCTCCTTGCGATTTTATCATTGCTTTTCTGCTTAACGCATCCGCTACTATGTTCGCTTTTCTCAGATGATACTGGATATCACAATCAAAGTCTTTCAATAGTTCTAGCCATCTTCTTTGTCTCATATTCAACTCCTTCTAATTAAATAAATAAGTAAAACTTTTATGGTCCGACTTAATCTGAAATTTCTCTCCGTATAGATAATGTCTCCATATCTTGACAGCATGTACTACTGCCGCTAACTCCAAATCATGGGTGGGGTAATTTTTCTCATGTATCTTCAATTGTCTCGAGGCATAAGAAATTACTTGCTCTCCTTGCATAAGCACACATCCTAGTCCCAGTCCCGACGCATCAGTGTATAAAGTAAATGTCTGTCCTAGAATGGGAATAGTCAAAATCAGAGTGGATATCAATCTGGTCTTCAACGTTTGGAAACTCTTCTCACATTTATCGGTCCACACAAACTTTTCACCTTTCTTAGTCAAACTGGTGAGAGGTACGGCAATCTGGGAATAGTCTTCTATGAATCTTCGATAATAACCAGCTAGACCCAGAAAACTTCTAATTTCTAAAACGCTCTTTGGTGCTTCCCACTTTACAATAGCCTCGATCTTGCTGGGGTCCACTTTGATTCCTTCAGCGGATACTACATGGCCTAAGAAGGTGACTTCACTTAGCCAAAACTCACACTTTGAAAATTTGGCATATAGCTTCTCTTTCCTTAAACGCTGTAGGGCGGCGTTTAGGTTCTTGATATGAGTTTCTTCATCCTTGGAGTATACCAATATATCATCAATAAATACTATAACCGACGTATCCAACATATCATGAAAGACCCGGTTCATTAGTTCCATAAAAGTTACTGGTGTGTTTGTTAATCCAAAAGACTTGACCAAGAACTCATAATGTCCATATCTGGTCCTGAAAGCTGTCTTAGGAATATCACATTCTTTAATCTTCAATTGATCATAGCCCGATCTAAGATCGATCTTAGAAAATACCTTTGCTCCTTGCAACTGATCGAACAAGTCATCGATCCGAGGTAGTGGATATCGATTCTTGATTGTCAGTTTATTCAACTCCCGGTAGTCGATGCATAATCAAACGCTACCGTCCTTCTTCTTCACGAATTACACCGGCGCTCCCCATGGTGATATACTGGGTCGAATATAACCCTTGTCCAGCAGTTACTGTAGTTGCACTTTCAATTCCTTCAGTTCAGTAGGAGCCATTCTATAAGGTGCTTTTGATACTGGTGCGGCTCCAGGTACAAGGTCTATCACAAACTCTGTGGCTCGGTCGGGTGGTAAACCTGGTAGTTCCTTCGGAAATACGTCAAGATAGTCCCGCACGACTTCAATATCTTCCATTTGTGGTGCTTCCTTGGTTAGGTCTACCACTGATACTAGATACCCGACTGCCCCCTTCTCAAGGCACTTCTTAGCCTATAGTGCTGAGAGTATGAGCTTGCGTTTACGGGGAAGTTTGGTTCCCGAAAAACTAAATTCTGCTCCTTCTTTGTCTTTAAATGTTAGCTTCTTTTCGACGCATAATAAGTTTGCAGAATGCCGAGCTAACCAGTCCATTCCCAAGATGACGTCAAAGTCTACCATCTCAAGTTGTATCAAGGTTGCATCTAAGGTTTTCTCACCAATGAGAACTGGACATGGTCCATAACCTTTCTCTAATTCCACTTCTAACCCCATCGGTGACCGTACAAGTAATTTGTAGTCTAATGTTTTGATGGGTAAGTTTATCTTCTTTCCGAATGACACATATATAAATGAATGAGTAGCTCCTGAATCAAAGAGTACTCTTGCGGGTACGCCATTTATCGGTACGATACCTTTGATTTATTTTACTTAGTCTACATGCCCATACAATGTAATTACAACTTTAAAAGGTTCAGTCATACCTGTGACCACATCGGGTGATGTGGCAGCATCCTCGGATGTAACAGCATATACCCGTCCCTGATGGAACTGCTTCTTGGGCTTAGGGTACTCCCTTGCCATATGTCCCGGTTGGTTGCAGTTATAACACTTTAGACTTTCAGAATTTGGCTTTGGCTGAGGTTGAGCTACTGGAGTAGTCTTGGTTGCAGTAGTAAAATTCTGAGGGCGGAAAGGCTTATATGTCTTGTTATTGCCTCCGTTGTAAGAATTTCCAACTGGCCTTTTGATACCCCGATTCTGTGTGAAATAACTCTCCTTCTGGCTCAATTCAATATCCCGAGCTATTTGGACAACTTCATTATAAATCTTCTTTTCTAAGCCCAGAACGTGCTCTCCGATGCTTCCTCTCAGTCCCGTGACGAACCTATGGGTTTTGGTGTCTTCTTCCTGCATACTAAGTGGTGCGAAGAAAAACAGTTCTTCATAACGCTGTTGATATGCATCCACTGACATCTGTCCCTGATATAGACTCAGGAACTCCTTCTCCATAGAATCTCTGAAGCTGTGTGGAAAATATTTCTCAAAGAAAGCTTCTTTATAAACAGCCCAAGTCAGTTGGGCGTGCTTGGTTAATAAGTAAGCCCTGGCTGATTTCCACCAATGATGTGCGTCACCCTTTAGCATGAAGGTGGCACATAATACATTTTCTTCCTCTGTAATAGTCATCATGAGGAAATTTCTCTCCATCTCGTCTATCCAGTGTGCTGGCCATAATGGATCAGATGGTTTGCCGTTAAATTCCCTGGGCTTCATCTTCAAAAATCTCTCAACCAATCGAGAGTGATCCATCTGATTTTGGGGGTATGCCCCAAACATAGGGGTTGGATATTGATAATTAACCCGAGCTGCTTCTGGACCGGGTACTGGAATTTGTGCAGCAGGTTGTTGAGGTGTTTGAGGTGCTGGGTGGTTATCCATCGGTGCTGCACTGGCTTGTCCCGTCTGCATGGGTGTAGCATGAGCAGCCTGGAACATGATTCCCATTGCAACCTGCATTTGAGCCTGTGCGTGTTGCATCTGTTGCAGCTGCTGGGCTAGGTTCATAACTATGATTGTTAGTTCCGGTGGTGGAGGTGGCAAATTTGTAGGATTTGCCTGATCTGGATTTCCTGGGACATATACATTCTCCTGGCTAGTTTCCTCCACAGGTGGTGGTGGTGGAACTGCATTTCGGCTCTGTCTGGTTACTCTTCTTCTAGACATATTTTCCTTCTGAGAAGGGTGGTGCCTGAAAATCATCAAAATAATTGAGAAATCATTGATACTCCATGTAGGCACATTAACCGAGGTAAACTTTCAAATTTCAATTCATTTTATGAAAAAAATACTGTCTTTTCTATGCAGGGTCGATGGTATGTCCGACCCTTAGTGTCCGACCCTGGGAATAACCTGTTCTTCCCGAGAGCTGAGGGTCGATGGGTGTCCGACCCTCAGTTCCGACCCTTAGTTTTCTGTCAGATTCCCCAGAGCCGAGGGTCGATGGGAGGGTCGATCCGAGGGTCGGTGGTTCTGGTCAAATTGTCCGACCCTCAGACCAAAAATCAGATTTTTAAGATCCGATTTTAGGTCATTTCTTATTATTTCCCTCCTATTTTGACTCGTCTCTCCCCTCTGAGTTGCTACAGTGCCACTCCACTATTTTTGGTTGGTTTGAGTTCGGGTTTCGATGTCCACGTCATCCATACAGGTATGTTCTCCCATTTTTACCTATTTTAAGGTTTTCTTTTCTAGGTTTTTGCTCACTTAACTGGTATTCTTCAAATTAAACTTTTTCCAACCGTAAAAATTCAATTTTTATTGGGGGCTTTTGTTATTGGTGTCTCAAGGAACGAAAGCCCTAAAATTTTTTTGAGTTTCATCGGTTGGTTATCGAGAAACTTGGATTTTTGCTCGTTTACCCTAATTTGCCAAAATTTGTTGATTTCTTGAAATTTCTTCAAATTGGTCTTCGTTAGTTCCAATTTCCTACTGTGTGAGTGTCGTAGGCTATGTTGGAACCTTCGTAAGTCCTCCTGCCCGCATGTACGGGTGAAAAGTGAGGCTTTTGGCCAATTTACGTCGTTAAAATGTTAAATTTTGGATTTTTATCCTATTAACTCCTTGTCTCCCTTTTTCTTTCTTATTTGTAGATACCATGGCTCTTACCAAGATACCCAGAGTTCGTGATCCGCTTCGCTTCCGCTCCAATGAAGCTGACGCACAGTATGCCGACTATGCTCGTAAGAAAGTAGAGGGTGGTCGTATGGTGAACTTGGCTGAGCTAGCCTTGTTCAACGTAGAGAGAGCATTTGGTGATATGGGGTGGCTCCCTGTCATCACCTACGACACGTGCACATGTCCGGATTTGGTGCGCCAGTTTTATTGTAATCTCTAGGTGGTGGGGAATTACAATGACGTTGAGCATGGTCAAGAGTTGCGCATCACCAGTTATGTTAAAGGGGTGCACATTTCCTTTGATTATCGACAACTGGCCAATCTGTTGGGCATACCCTATGATGGCCCCATGGTGTACTGTGCGCCTAGAGAGCCCCAGTTTGTTTCCATGGAGATGAGGGCAGAGATCGACAATCAGCTGCTACAACTTGATCGCTGGCAGATGAGAGCTTGTTACCTGCATCCAGCTCCACGGGTCTTCTGTAAGATTATCCAGCATAATCTGATTTCGCAGAGTGGGCACTATGAGAGGGTTTCTCAGCTGACCCAGTTTTTTATATGTAGTATCTGCACCAAACAGCCAGTCTGCCTTCCCTACATCATCATGCGGACCATGATTAGTGCTACATTGTCCGATCATAGGGGTAATCTACCCTATGGACGCATGATTACTGTTCTTCTGACCCGCCTGGGGGTTGACTTAGTGGATGAGAAGATTCAGGAGAAGACCTTCTCGTCGCCTCTAGATTGGGAGGCTATCTGTAAGATGGGACTGCGGGATGCCCAAGTTAGTGACGAGGAGAGGAACAAGATGGTACGCCCTCACACTCGCATTGAGATGGCTGACACTGAGGCTGCTGCTGCCGCTGCTAGAGCTCATGTGGATCCTATCGATGATGATGATCGTATGTATAAGGATGTCGACTCGATACCACCGCCTTCACGTACGCATGCGGCTGGAGTTGGTACTTCTTCTGTGGCGGATCCTATACCTGAGACTGGTCCTTTTCATGCGGCTGGTCCTTCACGCCCACCTCCTGACCTGATGGAGATGTTGCAGGAGATCAGGGAGGCTCAACGTAGATCTGATCTGAGGATGGAGGAGTTGCTAGACGCTCAGCGTGTGAGAGTGGATGAGCTGTTAGCTGCCCAGCGTGTGAGAGTGGATGAGCTGTTAGCCGCCCAGCACATATCAGACACACAGATGGGAGAGCTCATAGAGGTTCAGCGTGCGACTGATCGGAGGGTAGCCGATCTCACAGCTAGTCTACAGACGACCCAAACTCAGATAGCCAGGTTGACTAGAGTCTATGCTGAGGACTATGACAGAGATCGTGAGGCCCCGCCTCCTCCTTCACCTCCAGCTTCTTGATTGTACTTTATTTTTCTTGTACTACAGAGTAACTGTCCGGGTTGTGGACTGTACTCTGCTTTAGTTATGTATATACGTTTTGTTTTTTATCTCATTGTATGTAACTTGTTTCCCCTTTAATAGATGCATTATTCTCTTTTTAAATTTGGTCTCAACCATCACTGGTGCTTATAGTGTGTTAATATTACGGTTTTTACTTTTATCCTATCTCAGTTTACAATTGTCTCGAATGTATGTTTGTTCAGCGGACAAGGCCTGAGATGCTCTGATACCAAGTTGTCACACCCCAATTCTGCACTATTCAGAATGGTGTGATGAACCGCTAGCAAACCAACGGTTCAACCAGGATCTCGAGTAGGCTATATCCGTGTTATCTAAACTCCCATACATCACTAATCACAATCAGAGTAAATACACAGTAGCGAAAGTCTTATAATAGAATGAACTGAGAATCTACTGTGATATTAATATTTAAATAGCAAATTATTCTGTATGAACTGAGAGAAATAATAATCAAATACATGTCTTTATTAAATCCAAATAAAGAAAATCTAGAAAATATCTAATCGAATACACATGAGTTGCA
>JAMYWD010001188.1:0-15000 GCA_028583415.1 Protea cynaroides
TGTCCTCAAAATTTGAATTTACTTTGGAGTCAATAGGTGGGAATTCTATTTCCGCATTGCATCTTCTTCCTCCTATGCACTCTTCTCCACGTCTTGTCTTCGTCAAATTATCTTCGTATAATTGATACCAAGTTTTTAAGGTGTTATACCTTTCAACTAGTGAACTAGGCTGGTACCACTTCAATAGTTAAATCTCCTATTTAATCCAGTGATTCCGTGGTCAATACCTTTAGTATATCTCTTTAATGTACTTCTTCAACGGTGACACACGAAATACATCATGCACACTAGACATGGACAGCGGTAACGCTGTAAGCACCCCATTTTTGCCACCCTCGGCATAAGTGAACCAATATGGCAGGTTTCTGACCTTTAACCCAAAGATTTGTAATTCTCCACTGATCCCCACAGTAGGGTCATGGGCTATTATCTGCATAGATGCATAGGTCATGGAATTATCTTCGAAACGATACCAGAATTGCTCAATTCCGGTATCAAATGAGGAAGATACGACCATTTTAGTCGGATGATACATATAAGGGAGGTTTCTGAAATTGTCATAAATAATCCCAGGGGCTTTCATGCAAATTATCGTAAGTTAGATTGTTTGAATTTCAAATCATCATATCTTGATCATCCGACATCGGATTCAGATGGTTCCAAGACCATTATTCTTCATTCATGATGTTCTACAAAGTGGACGTAAAAAAATCCCGGGTAGAAGTCACCAGTGGGTCCCATGCAAACTTGCATGCAAAATGATCGGTAAAACTTCAAAGCTTCATATCTTTCCCGAACTACGCGGATTCTGATTCCTAGGGCAAACCCTAGGATACGTAGGCTATTTGGGAGAAACCCAAATTCGGATCCACAGCTTAGTCCACTCGGACTATCCATAGATCCACTAGGATATTTACCCATACTTTAGTCCACTCAGACTATCCATAGATCCACTAGGACATCCCCCATATTTTAACCCAAATAGGGTTATCCACACTTTTAGTCCACTTGGACTATCCATAGACCCACATAGGGTTATCCACATTCCAACCCAGAATGGGTTATCCATATTTCAACCCAAATAGGGTTATTCTTAGATCCACTAAGACTATCTATCAGTCCACATGGACTATCCAGATCCTAACCCATAGGATTTCTCAACCATTCAAGCATAAATTTCAACTTGAACAATGAACTTAATCATGCACAAGCATAAATCACATCCATAAACTTTAATCACACCTGAACTACGATGGTGAACCTGATTTTCGGAATAATTCCGTGATACGTAGGCAATCTGATGGATACAGATTCGGTTCAATGATATCAAACCCCTTGGTTTGGTTTGGCTTAGCAAATAGAGTCTAGCATAGGAAAGGTATAGGAGACCGATTTCGATCGGGCGGTTTGTGGGGATATAAATGTCAAACTCCTAAATGAAAACTTTCCTTGTGTGAATTGGATGCTAGATTTTAGGATAATATATTTATGCTTGTATATTATTGCTTTGGGGGGAATGGGTTCAGTCACACATTCGTGCGAGTAGCCGAACCGGGTCCCATGCATATGGGGCAGCCCGCTAGGAGAAACACACAGCCTTGGCCTGTACTTTGTGAGACCACGACCGGTGAGCAGCCTCTAACGAGCGTTTCTTGGGTCCGCCTGAGAATGCGTTATGCTACTCCACGTCGCTTGGATCCTTGCAACATAGTATATAAAGGGATTGGGGGCCCATTATTCATCGAGCATTCGGTGATAGGTTACCCCATCCTTGTCAAGGTGGCCTTTTCTGTCCTAACCCAGATTGTAGCCCAATGTTTGTTATTTTTGGTTCATCCCCCGAACCGACCCAGAAAAATCGGCTTAACCATGACATCCATGTTCGAGACGTCGAAGTTCTGCCCCTTTTTGTCCTCGACTGGTCAACATGTTAGATTCTACACGATGAGCATCTTGAACTCTCACCCATTGGGAGTATGAGGTATGTATACACCTGTTCTACATCATAGTAGACGGTCACTATACACCCTCCATTAAGTAAGCTCGATGTGTCGAATCTCTCATTGTTAACACGTTGATTTCAAAAAACGAACAAAAAATCCCTGTCAAGACATAGATACCATGGTCAAGAAGAAATTTACTAGTTTGTTCATCTATGAACCGCTTTTGCTAACCATCCCTAATAAGGACGACGGATTAATATATCCATTTCAATTTGATCAAATTCGGTAATCCAATTGGCCAGACCTTGGTACCACTGATTATCCATTTTGGAATCATGAGGTCCCAAGACTGAACACATGGCTTAATCAAATTCAATTAAATTGACTTGGATAATGTTTACCCAATCGCCCTTATGAGGGATCTAACTCTTGTATGGTTGAGTCATCCTTGATTGTGCATGTGACTTCTTCCACTCCCCTAGATGTCTAGAATCTCAATATTCCTCCATTGGATTTCAATGCCTTTGGAAAAGAGAATCAAACTGCAACTATATCCAATCCAATGCCTTTGGAAAAGAGAATCAAACTGCAACTATATCCACCCTTTAGGGTGAGAGGCCCCTACAATTAGGGAATTGTCTTGATCTCTCATCTTGAGATCCATCCATATTATCTTTCTAAATGAATCAATGGAAGTCATGAATCTAGATCTTGATTGAACATCAAATTTTATAAGAAAGAATGAAAGATTCAGCCCCTAGGCAAATCCAATCATAGTTCCCGATTCACCTTTGAATTAAGGAAAGATTCAGCCCCTAGGCAAATCCAATCAAAGTTCTGAATTCATCTCTGAATTAAGGAAAGATTTAGCCCCTAGGAAAATCCAATCACCATTCTCAATGTACCTCTGAATTAAGGAAAGATTCAGCCCCTAGGAAAATCCAATCACCATTCTCAATGTACCTCTAAATTAAGGAAAGATTCAGCCTCTAGGCAAATCCAATCATGGTTCTCAATGCACCCCTGAATTAATGAAAGATTCAGCCCCTAGGCAAATCCAATCATAGTTCCCGATTCATCTCTGAATTAAGGAATGATTCAGCCCCTAGGCAAATCCAATCATAGTTCTCAATTCATCTCTGAATTAAGGACTGATTCAGCCCCTAGGCAAATCCAATCATACTTCTCAATTCATCTCATAATTAAGGAAAGATTTAGCCCCTAGGCAAATCCAATCACCATTCTCAATGTACCTCTGAATTAAGGAAAGATTCAGCCCCTAGGCAAATCCAATCATGGTTCTCAATGCACCCCTGAATTAAGGAAAGATTCAGCCCCTAGGCAAATCCAATCATTGCTCCCTATTCACCTTAGAATTAAGGAAAGATTCAGCCCCTAGGCAAATCCAATTATCATTCTCGATTCACATCAGACATAAGGAAAGATTCAGCCCCTCGGTAAATCTAATAATTCCCTATTCACCTTTGAACTGAAGAAAGGTTCAGCCCCTAGGCAGGTCCAATCATCATTTCGGTTCATCCAGAATTAAGGAAAGATTCAGCCCCTAGGCAGATTCAATCACATTCAGTTCATCTCAGTATCAAAGAAATATTCAGCCCCAGATTCAATCACCATTTCTGGTTCATCTCAGAACTGAAGAAATATTCAGCCCTTAGGCAGGTCCAATCATCATTTCGGTTCATCCAGAATTAAAGAAAGATTCAGCCCCTAGGCAGATTCAATTACATCCAGTTCATCTCAGAATCAAAGAAATATTCAGCCCTAGGTCCAACCACCATTTCTGGTTCATCTCAGAACTGAAGAAATATTCAGCCCTTAGGCAGGTCCAATCATCATTTCGGTTCATCCAGAATTAAAGAAAGATTCAGCCCCTAGGCAGATTCAATTACATCCAGTTCATCTCAGAATCAAAGAAATATTCAGCCCTAGATTCAACCACCATTTCTGGTTTATCTCAGAATTAAAGAAGGGTTTAACCTTTAGGCAGGTTCAATCATCACTCCCAGATCATGCTAAAATGAAGAAGGCATTCGGCCCCTAGGCTTTTTCACCCTTCACTCTTCGTTTAGGTTTCGATTCATGTCGGAACTAGGAAAAATTCCATTCATCTAAATTCAATTAGCCACTAGGCTTATCCAACCATCAACTTTGGTTAGGGTTCCAGTTCATGTCAAAACTAGGAAAAGTTCCATTCATCTGAATTTATTTAGCCCCTAGGCTTGTCCAACCATCAACTTTGGTTCAGGTTCTGATTCATGTTAGAATTAAGAAGAGTCTCATTCATCTGAATTCATTTAGCCACTAGGCTTATCGAACCATCAACTATGGTTCAAATTCTGATTCATGTTGGAACTAAGAAGAGTTCCATTCATTTGAATTTAATTAGCCCCTAGGCTTGTCCAACCGTCAACTCCAGTTCAGGTTCTGATTCATGTCGGAACTAAGAAAGGTTCCATTCATATGAACTCAATGAGAGCATGAGTGAGCCTCTAGGCCTATTCAATCATTACCTTTGGTCCATGTTCCACTTCATAAAGGAATCAAAGAGAATTTCAGTCATTCCATCATCTTTAGCAATTAGAGTCAAATCCATTATTGTCATCCTTGGCCTCTATCAATCGGAGCCCAACTCAAGCAATCCTTGCCTCTAGCAACTAGAGCCCAGTCCATGACTGTCAATCTTGATCTCTATCAATCAGAGATCAATTCAAAGTCAATCTTGATCTCTATCAATCAGAGACCATTTCAAAGTCAATCTTGATCTCTATCAATCGAAGACTGATTCAAAATCAATCTTGATTCTATCAATCAAGAGACCAATTCAAAATCAATCTTGATCTCTATCAATCAGAGACCAATTCAAAATCAATCTTGATCTCTATCAATCAGAGACCAATTCAAAATCAATCTTGATCTCTATCAATCAGAGACCAATTCAAAATCAATCTTGATCTCTATCAATCAGAGACCAATTCAAAATCAATCTCGATCTCTATCAATCAGAGATCAATTCAAAATCAATCTTGATCTCTATCAATCAGAGACCAATTCAAAGTCAACTCTGTCTCTATCAATCAGAGACCAATTCAAAATCAATCTTGTCTCTATCAATCGGAGACTGATTCAAAATCAATCTTTGGCTCTATTAATTAGAGCCCGATCCATGTCTATCATAGCCCAGTGCTACAAGTTAGGATAGCCGTCAGGAATGGTGAATGAGAAGCATTCTGGAGTCATCAAGAAATCATGAACCTTCAGCTATGATAGTGCTGTCCCATCTCGGGCATTTCTGCCCCATTGGCCAAGGAAATGCTAGAATCCAAAGAATTGCCCTCATATTTCTCATGGTTCAAAGAGAAGGAATAGAATTTTCCCAAGCAGTAGGATAGACCAAAGATGAGATCTGATATGCCCCAGGCTAGAAAAAAAAAAAAAAAACCAAAATCACAGCTTGAGTGTGGTCCAATGATGGAACCCTTAACCCCTAAACTGGGGCATGAACCAAATTGACCTTGGACCCAAATTGAGTGCGGTCTGATGAGGAAAGCCAATGACCCCCAAACTGGGGCATGAACCGGATTGACCTTGGGCCTGAATTGGGTATGGTTCAATGAGGAAAGTCATGAGCCCTAAGCTGGTCATAAACCAGATTGAGCTTGGACCCAAATTGAGTGTGGTCCAATGAGGAAAGCCATTATAAACTGGGGCATGAACCAAATTGACCTTGGACCCAAACTGAGAGTGGTCTAATAAAGAAATCCATTGAACCCCTAAGCCGAGGCATAAACTATTCTAATCTTGGACTCAAAATGGTGTAGTGCAATGGCGATACCCCTTGCTCCCCAAGCTGGGGCATAAACCAAAATGATTGTGAATTCAGCTAGAAGTGGTCCAAGTGATGAATCCATCAAACCCCAAACGGGGCATGAACCAGAGTAACCATGAGCTTAAAAAGCAATAGTCTGGTTTTGAATGGATCCCAAACTGGAAAAAAAAGATGGAAAAGGTAGGTATCTTGCACCTATTGATTGAGGGGCATGATGAGTCTTGCTATTAGAAATCTGAAGGAAGATTTATTCCCACAGTGACTGAAGGTGGTCGTCGAAGGCGTTATGCCCAACTGGAGCCACTTGGATAAACTAGTTGTTTCAACTTTCTATTATCGGTATTTGATAGGTCATCCATGTCTGGGTCCAAGATCAATATGCTTGTTGACAAGTCTAGTCCAATCGCCGTGCAAGTAAAAGAAAATCACCCCGTTTGGGATTTCAAACTCTGTGCCTTGTCTCTTCCATACATATCCTCCCAGTTTCATAAATCCTCCTATTCTACGTGCGCAGTCAATTCTGACTCTGAAGATGATTGAAACGATGAGCCGTCTCCTGAACTTCTACGCCACCCGACCTCTTGAGAAAGAAAGTCCAACCCGTCTGGGAAAGCTTTAAATGATCAATCGAGAGACACAAGAGTAGTCTCAAGAAACATGTATTGGAGAAGCTGCCATTTATTCTACCTGTGAAAAGATTCCAAGGAAAGCATTAGATCAACAGGTCAGCCAATCAGTACAAATAAGTGGAGGACAGATGTGCCACCAAAAGGATAGAAATTTCAAAGTTCTTACAAAATACATCATCTGCAAGCAAGAGATACATGATGAATGGTCAATCCCAAAATCAAAGAATGAGGACATTGGAAAACCCCAAAAAAAAAAAGAAAAAAAAGAAAAGAAAATTCAAGCCTAGGTTTTATCTACATCAATAATGGGAAGGCAGTCACATCAGATAGAAGGTGATGATTAACTTCCAGAGGATAGCATACGGATTCACCATTCAGATAAAATCAGATACTATATGAGCAGTCACAAATGCTCATAAAGTTTATAGAAGATCAGAGTTAAAGTTTATAGAAGATCAGAGTGCTAGTTGGGGCAAAGACGTTCTATCTGATTGGAAATGTTTGGAAGAAGAAGATTCAAATCCAATATTGAAAGTCAGGATTCAATTTCGCGATCAAGCGAAGCACTGCATTATGTGGCCTTCACATCCAAAAAAAAAAAAAAAAACAAGAAAAAGAAAAAAAGAAAAAAGAAAAAAAAAGAGAAGAAAAGAAAATAGCAAGATGTTGAATGGCATTGGAGCTCGACAGTAGGCCAATTGTCCCTCTCACTTCAAGAAGATTGGTAATTTCAATCAAAGCCTGATAGCAAGTTCGATCGTTCTTCAAGATTCACAGCATGTTGGACCGGACTTTTGATTTTGGCCAATTACATCCCGCCTTTGCAAGAGACGATCTCATCACTTCTTCATCATCAGAGAAAGATTTCTCATCGGCATTAGACTCTCTCTCCCGTCCATCAATCTGACGGCCTTCCAAGGAGTCTCTATCACAAGCCCTTCTTTTGATTATCATTTTTTATGGCATTGTATCTCGTGATCATGTCATCATTTTATGTACAAATTCATGAATCTGGCTGGAACCCTCATCTGTCGTTCATTACATCCAACGGCTTCCCAAAGGTTCCTATAAGCCCTTCATTTCTCAAGCCAATAAAATGGGATCTTCTCGGTAAGATAAACCCATTCTACATAAATAACCAAACACTCTCCCAATGGTAGACCCATGTGGACAGTTTCACATCAGTCCTCTTGGACCTTCAACATCAATACTTGTCAACAAACCTAAAGGTTTCAGGCCCAGATATGATCGTGACTGATTCAGAATCTCGATATAGCTTATTGGGACACGTGTTCCATCTGAACATCTCCAAGAAAGGAAAACATAATTTGGCACCATTTTTAATCTTGGTGTGGGACTGCATTTCCCTAAGATCACTTTTAGTAATGATTCAAATAGCTGCCCGCCTATCAATACGTGTAGGTGTCAACTTAAACAGTGGGGCAAGGCTACCCATTTTTCATAAAAGTCATGCCGCTCGGATTCCCCTAAGGGTTTCGGACCATTGGATAGGACCATAATTTTGGCAATATCCTCACCATATCAGGACTCTTTATTCAACCCAGGATGGGGTTTTCAAAAAGAAGAAAATGAAAAAAAATAAAGGATAGAAAAGAAACCTCAACAGGGAAAGGCAACCCGAGAAACCTCAATGGGCAACCTATAATACCTCAGTGGGGATAGGCGACCTGATGCAGCCCTAAAGCATTGCCCT
Organism: Protea cynaroides; assembly: GCA_028583415.1. Lineage (NCBI taxonomy): Eukaryota > Viridiplantae > Streptophyta > Magnoliopsida > Proteales > Proteaceae > Protea > Protea cynaroides. The sequence goes on from JAMYWD010001188.1 coordinate 8,134, forward strand.
CATTGGCCCTTCAAAGAAAAAATTCAGTGGTTCATGTAGACAAGTGTCATACCAGTCTACCCTCCATAAGGAAAGGAACCCCTCTTGCTCTCCAGTGAATCATACTCGGAGGAGTTGAACAAACCATCATCTGTTGGGCTCCATAGCATTACCTTTCAACAGAACTCTATCTTCAAATCCTATTGGTCATGTTAGGGAGAGAGCAAATTCTCATGGCCTGGTTACGGATGTAGCCAAATTCATTCAAATCATCAGTTCCTTCATTTTTCAAAATTCGAGGAAGGGCTTATCTAAGAAGTCACTTCCCCGCAACCAATCTGTCAATCTTTCCTTGACCTTGGAAGCATGGTCAATTATGGATGCAATCCAAGATTCAACCTAGTTCTAACTCGTTAGATTGCCCGTGCCCTAGCATATTACAAGTAGTGGTCTATCACAACATGCAGACACTGGGGCATAGATATACCCTATGTAGAGGAATTGAACTTGATCATGAGCATTAAATCTAGGATCCATTGTCTAGTCTGAAGTCACTGACTTTCCTAGTCAATAGAAGTAGGTCTGTCCAAGTTGGTTTTTACCAATTTTTTAGTTCTCCTAATCCTGTTGATGAAGAAAATCCAATGTGGTCACTCACCTGTTAAGATTTGGTCACCAAATTCTCTGAAGGAACACTTCGAATCCTTTGCTCCTCGTGCCTACTTTGGGGCCATGGTTCATTCATCTTTCAAAATTGGCACAACAATGTTGCAATGCCCTGAGCTTTTCATGAGCCTAGATTGAGGGCCAAAACCATGTCACATTTCATCGCCGCTTGGCTATTCTACCAATTTGTTCTACCATAATGCACAGTCAAAGAACTTAGTTGACCAAATGTCCCTTGACAATTTAACACCATGGTCAATCAATAAAGTCACTTTGGTTAAAGACTGTCAAGGTCCCCTCATTCTTGTCCAAAATCCTCGCTAGAGTTTCTTTCAATCCAAAATCCAACAACACCAATGTTGGCTGAAGAAAATCATCACCTTTAAATTACTTGGAACCCTTCAAAGGGAGTAACCAAGTCATCCATACCGTGCTGAAATTGAGTCAAACTTTCAGTACCAGGTCATAAATGGGAAATTTCAAATCTAGATATCATGCCACCAAAGTCCATGACACCACTTCCAATGATGTCATGTTTTGTGCCTTTACCAATAAAGCGAGGAGCAAAAAACTCGAAAATCGCCAAGGAATTCACCATCATTTCAAAGATATCCAGCACTCTATAGGTTCAAAGTCAATAGACTTCCAAGATGGGTCAGATTCCAACCCTAATGGTTCAAAGTCAACAAAGCCTTCCTGTATGGGTCACTTTCAAGCATCCTAAAGGTTCAAAGCCATAGAGCTTCCAAGAAGGATATTCCTATTTTCAATCCTGAAGGTCCAAAGCTGGTAGGAACTGCCAAGATGAGTCATTCAGTATCACCCTATAAATGACCTTCTGAGTTCTTGCTCATTTCAGAATCAATAGCAAATTCCTCACCCTATAAGTGACTTTCCGAGTCCTTGCTCATTTCGAATCAAATGCGAGCCCTAGCTCATCCAAATTTCAAATCAATCTCGGTCTATAAGTAAATCAAATGTAGAGCCCTAGCTCATTCAAAGATCAAGTCAATCTCAGCCTATAAGTGAATCCAGAGCCCTAGCTCATTCAAAGATCAAGTCAATCTCAGGCTTACCTAAGTGAATCCAGAGCCCTAGCTCATTCAAAGATCAATTCAATCTCAACAAAGATATAAGTGAATCAAATGCGAGCCCTAGCTTATTCGGAAAAAACAATCTCGAATCTCAATCAAAAGAGCCTCAGTTCAATCAAAGAGAAGACATCAAATTTTCCATCCAAATCAAATCCGAGCCCAAGCTCATGCAATCAGCCTTGTATTCACAGCCTAGCTTCATACAAGAAGAGGTTTATCAGCCTACAAATGGATCAAGCCGGGTCCAAGCCCGCACATACCTTGCATTGAGTTCCACCTCAGCAAGAAGAGGTTCCCAGCCTACAAATGAGCCTTGTATTCACAGCCTAGCTTCATACAAGAAGAGGTTTATCAGCCTACAAATGGATCAATCCGGGTCCAAGCCACGCGTACCTTGCATCATGAGTTCCACCTCAGCAAGAAGAGGTTCCCAGCCTACAAATGAGCCTTGTATTCACAGCCTACCTCCATACAAGAAGAGGTTTATCAGCCTACAAATGGATCAAGCCGGGTCCAAGCCCGCACATACCTTGCATTGAGTTCCACCTCAGCAAGAAGAGGTTCCCAGCCTACAAATGAGCCTTGTATTCACAACCTAGCTTTATACAAGAGGAACAATCATCAATCTTCCAAGAAGAGCAAACCTTCTTGCCGGTCGAACTACGTTCCGGGCTTGATTTCTAGGACACCCTTAGAATACGTAGGCGGTTTAGGAAGAATTACCCTAAGTGCAGCCCAATAAACAATATCACTCATACCCCAAAAAATGTGGTTCTTTTATCTTTAGCCTTCAACCGATAACAATCTCGGCTAAAGAGGGGCATCCGTAAGCACCCCATTTTTGCCACCCCGGCATAAGTGAACCAATATGGCAGGTTTCGACCTTTAACCCAAAGATTTGTAATTCTCCACCGATCCCCACAGTAGGGTCATGGGCTATTATCTGCATAGATGCATAGGTCATGGAATTATCTTGAAACGATACCGTAATTGCTCAATTCCGGTATCAAATGAGGAAGATACGACCATTTTAGTCGGATGATACATATAAGGGAGGTTTCTGAAATTGTCATAAATAATCCCAGGGGCTTTCATGCAAATTATCGTAAGTTAGATTGTTTGAATTTCAAATCATCATATCTTGATCATCCGACATCGGATTCAGATGGTTCCAAGACCATTATTCTTCATTCATGATGTTCTACAAAGTGGACGTAAAAAAACCCGGGTAGAAGTCACCGGTGGGTCCCATGCAAACTTGCATGCAAAATGATCGGTAAAACTTCAAAGCTTCATATCTTTCCGAACTACGGATTCTGATTCCTAGGGCAAACCCTAGGATACGTAGGCTATTTGGGAGAAACCCAAATTCGGATCCATGACTTAGTCCACTCGGACTATCCATAGATCCACTAGGATATTTACCCATACTTTAGTCCACTCAGACTATCCATAGATCCACTAGGACATCCCCCATATTTTAACCCAAATAGGGTTATCCACACTTTTAGTCCACTTGGACTATCCATAGACCCACATAGGGTTATCCACATTCCAACCCAGAATGGGTTATCCATATTTCAACCCAAATAGGGTTATTCTTAGATCCACTAAGACTATCTATCAGTCCACATGGACTATCCAGATCCTAACCCATAGGATTTCTCAACCATTCAAGCATAAATTTCAACTTGAACAATGAACTTAATCATGCACAAGCATAAATCACATCCATAAACTTTAATCACACCTGAACTACGATGGTGAACCTGATTTTCGGAATAATTCCGTGATACGTAGGCAATCTGATGGATACAGATTCGGTTCAATGATATCAAACCCCTTGGTTTGGTTTGGCTTAGCAAATAGAGTCTAGCATAGGAAAGGTATAGGAGACCGATTTCGATCGGGCGGTTTGGGTGCCTAACCCCTTCCCATAACCGTAACCGACACTTACCCAATCTCTGATGGACCAGAATTCCAATCTAAGGGTCATGAGTCAATCGAAGTCTTACCTTGGGGTGAGATTTCACATTTCTAAGGTCCTAGACCTAAATCTAGGTGGCGACTTCAAAAGATTTCCATCTTTGTCCTCACAAACGCTAATTGATATGCGAATTTTCTTCGTCTCCCCAAAGTTTATAAGATCCAACACATATATAAATTATGACTTTCCCCTCTTGTCTAATCGTTTCAAACTACGCATAACTGATATCTTCAAAAACACTTTGTCACTTATGGCGAACTCATGGTCTTGGTGTCTCTCCCGAAAATCCCGAAGCTATCCTGCCCCTTTTCTTTGATCTTGTCTGCCACTCGATAGTTTTCTTCATTAGACTTAGGTTTCTAAAATTCTTCATTCACCAACTTTATTCCAAAATAAAGGAATTTGAAATTTCTACCGTACCATGTTTCATAGGTAACATTTACATGGTAGCTCAGTAGCAACTTTAATTCACAGTAACTTCTCAACTCAAGTTCTTTGAAATCAATTTTACAAGCTCGGAGCATAGCTCTTAGGATTTGTATAGTCCGCCCCGACTGTCCATCGGTTTAAGGTAAAATGCGGTACTAAACTTCAACTTTGTTCCCATTGTCTTCTGTAGATCCTCCCAAAATTTTGAAATAAGGCATAAGCCTTTGCCCGACACTAAGCTCTCATGCATACCATTCAATCTGGCAATATTATCCATATATAGCTTAGTTAGCCGCTCCAAAGCATACCGAGGTTGTATAGCAATGGAATGAGCTATCTTCATAAGGCGATCAATAATCACCCAAACTGTGTCAGTCGATCAGTGGTATACCAGTGACATAGTTTATTGTAATTCAATTCCACTTTCAGACTGGCTCCGATAGTTTTTATTGTAAACCATGGTGGTTTTTGTCTTTCAGCCTTTACTTGCTGATAATCCAGAACTTCATGGAACATGCACTACACCACCTTTGTTATCATTCCTCTTTACCAATACAATCTCTTTGGCTCATGATACATATTGGTATTTCAGGATGTCCCGAATATTGAGTACAATGGGCTCTTATCATTATCCTCTTCCCGACATCCGAATCTTTATCTTGTGTATTCGGAATCTACCACTGTATATGAGTCCCGTCTCCGCATCCAAAATAAGTCAGGTTTGATTTTCCTTTCTCCAAATCTCCTTGCATTGTTCTTATATATAGATCTAACAAAATTACTACTTTTACTTCATCCATTAATTCAAAGATGATCTTTAATGCACGAACGCTAAGCGAACTATTGTTTCATAATTCATCTATAAGTCCTCGCTCGATTGGATCATCACTAGCTTCTATTATATGTTACTCTTTTTCCAAATTAAATAATGTCTCCAAGTCTTGATTGCATAATTCATCACCGGTAACTCCAAGTCATGAGTAGGGTAATGCTTCTCATGCTCCTTTAGTTTTCTTGAAACGTATGCAATCGCTTATTTACCTTGCATCAACCCGCATCCTTGATCCAATCCGAAAGCTCCGATGGATAGGGTAAAAGGTTCCCTTAGTACCAAAATGATCAAGATGGGAGTTGATATCAATCTTACCTTAGAATCTAGAAACATTCTTCACCCTTGTAGGTCCAAATTAAATTCCTCTCCCTCCCGGTTAGCTTGGTAAGAGGTTTTGCGATCTTAGAGTGGTCCTCCAAGAATTGTCAGTAATAATTAGTTAAACCCAAGAAACTTCGATCTTCGCAATATTCTTTAGGTGTTTCTCTCCATATGTTTACTTCTATCTTAATAGAGTCCACTTTAATTCCTTTTATGATGCTACATGGTCTAAGAAGATCACTTTGTTTAATCAGGTTTCATATTCCTTGGAATTGGCATAAAGATTTTCACTTCTCAGTTGTTGTGAAGCTATTCTAAAGTCCGTTGTATGAGTTGCTTCATTCTTGGAATAAACCAAAATAACATTTATGAAAACTATGACTGACGTGTCCAACAGGCCATGAAACACCCAGTTCATCAGTTCCATAAAAGACGTAAGGGCATTGGTTAATCCAAACATTTTAATCGAGAACTCATAATGTCCAATCCCGATTCTAAAGGCTATCTTCGAGATAATTCTGTCCAAAATCCTTCGGCTGATGATATCTTGATCGAAGATCAATCTTAGAAAATACCTTTTCTCCTTGCAACTATTTAAACAAGTCATCGATCTGTGGTAGTAGATATCGATTCTTGATCTTGAACTTGTTTAGTTCCCGGTAGTCTATGCATAATCTGACACTACCGTCCTTCTTCTTCACGAGTTGCGTTGGCGTTCTCCGTGATGCAATACTTAGCCGATTATAACCCTTGTCTAATAACTCTTGTAGTTGAGTCTCAATTCCTTCAACCCCGTAGGAGCTACTCTACAGGTGCCTTTGACACAAGTATCGTCCTTGGTAACAAGTTGATGATGAACTCGGTCACTTAATCAGATGGTAACCCGATAAGTTTCCTGGAAATACATCAGGAAATTCACGCATCACCTCAATATCTTCCATCTGTGGTGCTTCTTTGGTAACGTATACCACAAGATACCATATATCCAACTTCTTTCTCTTCAAAGCATCTCTTCACCTTTAGCATAGAGAAGATCAACTTTCGCTTCTTAGGCAACATGCTTCCAATAATACCAAATTATGTGTTGTCTTTATTCTTGAATGACAACCTCTTCTATGCACGTAATCACTTGTAGAGTGTTGAAACAACCAGTCTATTCCCAAGATGACGTCAAGGTCTGCCATCTCAAGTCTAATTAGGTTGTGTCCATATTTTATCCATCCATACGATTTGGACTTCGTTCATAACACTCATCCAATTGAACATCTAGTCCAAAAAGGGCTTGAACTAGCAAAATCTGGTGAAACGGTCTAAGGAGCTTGTCTAGTTCCTTTATCTCTTATGATTTCTCGAAGACTATCGTCAAAATCTCATATTGCACTTATTAGCTTTTATTTCTTTTATCCTTGTTGTTCTACCTTGCTCTCTCTTCCATATACCTCGAAAAATATCTTGTGATTGTTACTTCATATCCCAAGTCTATCTATAAGCATTAGGGTATATGCTTATAAATTCATTAATTCAGCCAAACTATTTGGTCTTTACTTAATCATATTCCT